>JAADWP010000639.1:0-17775 GCA_023336215.1 Globisporangium iwayamae | reverse complement strand
GCACACTTGTAGTTAGTGCTTGCGTCGGCTTACAATCAAACGCCACTACCGTCGCTTCTTGGTGTTGGGAACAGGATCTGGTGCGACGCAGGCCAGGCGAGAACGCGACGACGAGCATTTTGGCACAACTCAGCGACGCGCAATAGCTCACTTTGAAGAGCGAAGTCAACCGATCTCCAAGTGTTGCTGTGGTTACTCCCAGCGCTACGTTTCCTTTTGATACCTCGCTAGGTTTTCTTACTGCCGTAGCAGTCTGGCTTCCGAGTAACGAGGAATCTGCTAAAGTTACGGCAAAGCAGATACCAAAAGCTATTCGTTCACAGTGCACACTGCAAACTTTGCTCAAGGTCTATTCACGTTGTCATCTATTCTGTATACGTAGCGCGCAAGCTTTCTACATGCTTGCACTACTCGCTGCTGGGGTGAGTTCTGCGGGTGAAAGGCTAATCTGGAGCTTCTCGAGCAAGCTTTGGGCTCTGCTAACCACTTCTTCACTACTCACACCAGCAGCTTCAGCGACAGAAGCAGATCCTAGCTGTGTTGTTGTGGCTGTTGCTGACGCAGGGAATGCGCACTTGACCTCCTGCGCCTTGAGATTCGTGATCGTGGTTTCACACGCGCTCTGGTCTTCTGTCTCCAGCGATTCCAACAGACCACACGCCTTTGCCGCACTATTGTTCGCCATAACATATCAATAGTGAGCTACCGCACTGATCGACAATGGAGTCTTCTGCTATCAGCATATAGCTCTCGCACCTCAATGCGCCGCGCAGCACGCTGAAGCGGTAGCTCGATACCGCGCCGACCGCAAATCCTTGGTCAAAACCCTGCTGAAGTGTGTCCTCCTTGCCAAACTCAATGCCGTCACGAATACCCGCCTGCCAGAATCATACACAGTCATGCAAGTGCATAGAGAGCCGGGCAACAGACAGCAATGCTAGATCCAAGTGAGTCTACGATGGCTCCTCATTCTGTCGCTATTGATCAGTCAATGCACAGCGAGCCACGGTCCCTAAAGAAGCGCACACGTACGGTCTTCATCTTGCGCTCAAGCGCTGCCATCTCCTGTATCTGCAGCGCGCATTCCTCCTCGTCCTCGCTCAGGAAGTCGCCGAAGCCGTCGTCGTCGCTGAACTCGTCGCTCATCTTGCGCGCTATGCTCATTTTTGCGTTGTGACCATTTTTGCTTGCCGCGATTGAAAACCAATTATTGTTAGATTTTAACCAATAATAGGCCGTCAAGCAATCCTCTTTTCAATACCATAGGCTAAAATTATAACAATTTGTTTTATAAAACTGAAATTCAATGAATCTGTCTGATGAACATGAAATCTGGTAACTCATACAATCGAGTTGTCGAAGTACGGCATGGCATCGAGCAGCTCGACTGACGCGGCCCACTGGCTCTGGCGCTCAGCCGCGCGGCGTCGCTGTGAGCGTCTCGAGAGCGACCAGACACCCAGCACCAGCAGCATCGCGATGCACGTCATGACCGTGAACACGGCCAAGTTCGGCGGCCCGAGGAGCTGCCGCTGATCGAACTGCCGGTAGCTGTCCACGCCCCAGCCATACGGCGCAAAGTACGCCGCCCAGTCCGCTCTATCGTATCGCTTCTCCTGTTGTTCTTGCCGCTCTGGTCGGCGATGGGTGGCTTGTGGTACAGCCACGCTATCACTATCCAGCGGTGTCGAGTCCCTCGTTGCGAAGGCAGTGGCTTCACCGCGCTCGCCACCATTCTCCTGTTTGGCTTCAAGGTCGCCGTCGTTAAACGGGAGCACTGGGACTGGAACGCTGTTGGCTCTCGGCACGATCACGACCCACTCGTCGTCACCATAGCGCCCGTCTTCTTCGTCAACTGCTTCTTGGAGTTGAGGCGTCAAGTTGGAGCCGGAGCCATCGTCGTCAAAGATCACGTCAACATCGATCTCGGCGGCCGCGCTCCCGAGCTTGTCAAGCGCGATTTCGACTTGCTCTTCGAGCTTCGTGAGCACTTCGGTGATCTCTTCGTCGTAGTCGCTGATGCGATCGATTGAGTTGCTGAGAGCAGTCGATGATGAGGCATCAGAGCTGCTGGTACTAGCAGTCACGAGGGTCACGAACAGCAACAGATAGAGCGCCATGAGGCCTAGTGTGCGGCATGTTGCTGTCATTGACAGCTGCTAGAAGATGCTCGATCGGGTCGATGGGCTTGCTGCCCTTGCTCTCTCTTGAATATCTGTGTGGTTGTTGGAAGAGGAGACCAACAAACAACGCAAGGCAGCATGAAAAGATCTCAAGCGCCGCGACTTTTCGCGTTTCCACAATGAACTGACAGCCGTTCATTATTAGAGGAGGAGAATGAGATTTCGCCCATTGCTTGTCCATTCGAGTGAGTCGAGTCTCCATTGTGTACGCGGCACTTGAAAGCCCCTTGGTTTGTTTACCCAGCCAGTCCAGGCTGTCCAAGAGCTGCAAGAATACCCTCAATCCATATACCTCTTTTATCAAAAGGTGATTAGCCTTGCTGTGCGGAGCCGAGAAGAACTGAAAGTGTGATGTTGTTGTGCAACTCGAAACAAGTCGGGTCTTGGAAGGTGGGCTTCCGTTTCACCTGACCAACACCTGAGCGCGTTGTGCGTCATTCATGCGAACGATCATGGACGAGGATGACGATTTCGCACCAGGACTTCACGAAGAAGTCGCCAAGAAGAAACTTGAAAGAGGATCGACACCAGCAGCCACCAAAAGATACCGCAAACGAAAAGTAATATCCCCACGCAAGTCCGAGTCAACTGGACAGATACACAGCAGCAGCATCCCGATGCAGCATCACTCACTCGAAAGAGATTCGCCGCTTCGAGATTGGACCAAATGAGAAGATCGGCTTCAGGCTCCTGACCACCTTTGCCTCCTTTGAAAAGAGTTCGTTGCCTCCAGACCAGCCATTCTCATTCGCATGTGATATTCGGTTCCAGCAACCCAAAAGATGATGAAGATGATAAACGCGCTAAATGAGACAAGAAGGCAGTCTATGAAACAGACTACAGCTGTCCGTCAACACGGCTACCGATGGGTGCAATGGACAGCTTGCCAGCTGAATCGAGCCTATGGAACAGAATGCGCGGCGTAAACCAACCGGCCAAACAAAGAAGGAAGGACTACTCTCTATGCTATCTCGTTCGAATAGAAAAATAGCAGCAAGAAGCGTCATGTCACCTCTTGCGACCGTTTCCGGCTTTTTGAGATATGCAATTTATCAGGATCCATCTCCTTGTGCCACTAGGTCAAAAAGTTCAAATCAGTCCGTCAAAACGCTGTCGGATCATGCAAATCACCAGGTTTTCTATTGTTCCAATAACGCGCTGTCGTTTCAACACTTCGATGTTGAAGTGCCTTTGGATCCATATCCGCACCCATGCAACTTGCAAGTCATTTGAATTTTTATATGCAATACCCTTCTAATCTACATAAGCATACCGTATACTCGCAGCAACGTACCGTTTTGTAGAATATCGGTCGTAAAGCACCCAATACGCATTATCGCAGCTCCATCGACCCCCCCGAACAGCGGGCAGACAGTAATCCCAAAGTGAGCACGACTGCGCCAGCTCGCGGGCAGAAAGGGACCCTCCTGCATGCGACTGCCAGCATTTCCATTCCGCGTTCCGCAGCCTCAGCCCACAAAGCCCCGAGCGATAGTGGCACGTGGCATCATCCGTCCGCTCGCTCTCCATCTTAGTCTTCCTTCCTTTCTCTCGTCGCTGTCTGTACGAGTGAGTGGGCGCGTGCCTGCGGAATCTATTCATTCAGCCATCCAGCCATCGCTGGTCTGTGGCTGGGTGCCACCGTCGTCCACACAATCGCTTTTACGCGCGAGTCTGCACGTGAAGAGCTACAAGAGCAGAACGAAACGCTATGCTGCGGCCGCGCGTCGCGACGCACGCGTCCAAAGCGGCGTCCTCGCTCTCGTCCTTGTCGTCACTCTCGTCTTCCTCAGTGGAGGGGGGCGAGATCTGGAGCCCGACGATCGCGAACCCGAGACTCAGCGCCTTCGATCGCTTGAAAGAAGAGCACATTAGCAGCAGTGAAGTCGGCAGGAGTGATGACGATGGCGAATTTGAGGAGGCACAGCGCGGTGTGAGCGCGGGTCCGCTAGATCTCCAGGACCTCATGCTACTCAACGAGCTCGTAGATGACCGCGGCAGTGGCGACAGCACGGAGCCGCAAGATCGAGAGTATGAGGAAGAAGAGGACGATGACGAAGACGCGCTCAAGGCGCTGTTCTTTCGCCAGCAGCAGCTTGAGAAAAAACTCCTGCACTCTTGGGAGCAAGAGCCCGAAGAGCAGGGCCAACACGATGACGTCGACCAGTTCCTCACGAGCGAGTTGCACTTCGACATCCCCACTGCGAGCGCCAGCGACAAATCGACAGTGTTAAAGAAGAAGAACACGAGGAGGGCGTCACGGTCGATCAAGTCCAGCTCACAGAGGGAGACTGTGGGCCCGAGCATGAGTGCACTGACCGCCTCGATGCACAAGCAGGTCTCGGTCGAAGGCTCGCACCGCCACCACCACCGTCGCAGCAGACGCCAGAGCAACGCGCTGCTGCCCGACGGCGTGCTACATCTGTGGATCTATCAGGCGCGCCAGCTGTCGTTCCGGTCGCACTTTGAGTCCATGTACGATCGCCACGGCCTGCACATCCGATGCTATCTGTCCTGGCGCCACGAGTACCTGAGCGACGTCTTTGAGTCGCGCCGCAACATCGGCGGGAACATGAAGAACCCGATCTGGCGCCGCGACGACGACAACTCGAGGAACCTGATGCGTGGCCATTTCTCAATCCCGTTGGGCAGCCGCTCGTCACCCGCGTCACTGCCGGCGAACACGGAGTTGGTGATCGAGATCGTGTGCGGCATCCTCGCCGTGTCGACGGCGAAAGTGTCGCTGCTCGAGTTCTTCCAGGATCGGAGCTCCAAGAGCAGCACTGAAGACGACGACTACGACTATGACGACAATGACCTGGCGAATGCTTCAGGGAACAGAAGCGGCATTGTGAGTTGTAGCCCGGAGTGGTACCCACTCATAGGCCAAGACTCGGGTTTGCTGGAAATGGGGCTCGAATTTGTCCCTGCGAGCGCCTTTGACGACGACGATGATGAAGACGAGCCCGAGGATTTGGCGTTCGCTCCTGTCGAGAACAACAACGAAAACGAGTATGAAGACGAGCTGGCGCTTCTCGATGATGATGACTCAAATCTCTATCAGGATGGAGGAGAAGAGACCGAGCCGCAAGTCCAGGATCCGTCCGAGCCGAATGCGTTCGAAGAAGAGTACATGCAGCTGGAACAGCGCACGCTGACTCGCAAGATGCGCTTCGAGTGCCCAGAGCTGCGCGAGCAGTTCGAAGCTCTCGAGGCGCAGCATGCCGAGGGATCCGATTCGGAACAGTATACCACCAGCGGTGGTGGCGTTGTCGTCAGCAATAACGGTAAGACGACGATGTACATCCCGTCTCAGTGTCAGTCCAACCACGAGCGCAGTGTCGGCTTTCCAGTTTCTCAGAGCTCCGACCGTCAGCTGCCAACGAACTCGCCGAGCACGTCGCTTGTGACCACCAGAGCGGATCTTACGCAGACCTCAAGCCCGTCTACGCCGAGATCTGACGAAGTCATGATGGACGAGCAGGTCTTCGATCTGTTCCGCTTTGGGATCGCCAACGACCAGACAAATCTGCCGAACGGGATGCATCGTACGTCTAGTTGCGTCTCTCAAATCTCACAGTTCTCGTGGGGAAACTCCGAGTACTCGCGCTCAGATGCGTCGATGTTCAGCCGCAAGGCGAGTACGTGCGCCACAGAGGTGTTGGCGTACAACGAGCTCATTCAAGACATGGAATCGTCGCTCGAGGCTGAGGCAGCTGAAGAGGCACAGCGTGATGGGAACAGAAGAAGACGAAGAACTTCTACCTTGAACTCATCATCGTCGACCGCGATCCCCAAGGTTGACGGCATTCTACGACTCGCAGCACCAACGTCCGAGCCGCATCCAATTACTGCGGCAATGGGCGTCATTCCAAACAAATCGTCGCTGAAGAAGAGCGGTTTTATGCGGACGTACGACGCAAGCAAGGGGGAAAGTAATAGCCTTGAAGATGACTACCACCAGGCTTCGTCTGTGCGAGAGCAAACCCCGAAGGGCGTTGTCTTGTTCGACTTGAAGAGCATTCCTGAGCGCCTTCGCGTTGGCTTTGAGCGTAGCGTCTCGGAGGAGCGTATGACAGGCATCAAGAAGGATGTGAACCTCGGTCGCCGTCGTTCACTGCCTGTCAACAGTTTGACGGCTCCAAATGCCTCCCAGCCGCCAATGGGCTTACATGCCGCCCACAACAGAGGTCTTCGCAGTGGAGGACGTTCGTCAAGGCCTGTTGTAATCGAAGAGCACAATGACGAGAGGATAAACAACGACGCTTCGCAGGAGCGCATCTTGCGACGCAAACGGAGTTCATCGATGCACTCGCTGACAGATTTGCATGGGCGACGCGATGAAGCAAACCCGTCGAATGTGAATGGGATACAGCGTCAACAGCAACAGCAGCACAGGGGATCGCACGTTTTGACCAGGAGAGATCGGAGCTCGACACCAAGACCAGCAGGGCAGCGTTGCAACTCGAACACCAGCAACCTCGTCAACGTTGGAGGCGCCGTGCTCGGCGTTGGCAAGTTCATCAACGTCGGCAGCGTCCCCGGTGTGGTTCGCTACGTTGGTCCCGTCAATTTCGCGTCAGGGACGTGGATCGGGATCGAGCTGTGTGAGAAGAAGGGCAAGAACAACGGAACCGTAAAAGGCATCGAGGTACGCTTGTTTTTTTGTATATTGTCTTCGCGCTCACGCACGGTATTATAAGCGAAGTGCAGGGTGGAAGTTTGGTTGATTGACGAAATGCTGCTTCGTTATTTGTTTCCGTAGTACTTCAGCTGCGCCCCAGACCACGGGATCTTCATCCGTGCGAACCGCCTGGATATCACCACTTGAACAGGATTGCTGATACTACATGCTTTGAATCGCTTGTGTGGGCTATTTGTGGAGAATCTGTTAAAGTTGCGCGAGTGCAACGATGCATTGTGAAGCTTACCTCTAGTCAGGCAGTCATGAACGCTTCCGTGCCGAAGGAGAAAATCGAAAGAGGCAAAACCAAAACACGCGTTCGTCTGCCGTTCAGCATCTCGCATCCATTCTCGTATATCTGTGTGAAACGAAGCACTGGCTCTGCTGGCTCGACCGCCGTGAGTTAGCTGACATGCTACAACGTGTGCTGAGCAAGTAGGCCTTCGCCATCGACTAGTTCAAGAAGCGAGTGGATACTACTCATGAGTTCTCGTCAGTCGCGTGCTGGCGGCCGACCTCGAGAGGAGCGTGCGTGACGTTTGGGATCCGGAACGAATTGCGCAGCAGGTCGAGATCTTTTGGCAGGTCTCGCGCCTTGATCTGCACGCGCGAGCGCCGCAGCTGCGCATGTCCGTCCTGGAGCCTCTCAACCGCGCACAGGACCTCCCAGAGCACGATGCGGTCTTCCACTTCCACGTCGAGCGCCGAGAAGAGCAGGTTCACGTCCGAGGGCGCCATGTTGAACGCCTCCAGCGCGATGTGGAACTGCTGGCGCGTCACGAAGAGCATCCTGCGTGTCGCCAGCAGCGAGCTGCTGATAGTGGAAGTCGGTGGCATCCCACCAACGCCATTAGTACAGCTCGTCACTGCCGCAGTTGCCGTGAAGCTGATCTTTAACGCTATGTTCGGTGCACCACCCCCAGGTTGAATTGAAGCCACCAAAGCTGCGCCAGCGCCAGTTTCGGGGCCGCCGGTTGAATCACCGACGATCGTCTGCATGCCGCAGCTACTCATGTACTCCTCCATGGACATCTTCTCGAACTGCGCGTACTGCAGCCTTTGTGTGAGGTTCTTGAGTGACTCGCGCCGTAAACGCGCAAAGATCTGCGGCACCGGCAGGTTGTGGAACAGGCCTCGCCTGTCGTAGGATATACACAGCACCTAGATTAGTTCCTCTCTTTGCATGCGTCAATATGCTGAGGGGTTACTCACTTGGACAGCATGGCGAGCGTCTGGTCCTGGTTGCAGCGACGCTTGCGCCGCTCCCTGTCGAGCACGCTACCAAAGTCCGCACCCTCGGATTGCTGCTTGCTCTGGCCGTGATCATGAAGACTCGACCGACTATGCTGATTAGAATACGATATCTGTTTGCTTGACGCATCGACGCAATAGATGGTTGAGCTCTTCAGGTAGCAGACGCTTGCCGAGTACGGTCGTCGCTTGGCACCAGCCACTTTGCCCACACTCGGTGCCGGCTCCAGGACGCTGAAGGAAGAGCTACTGCTGGAAGACAAAAGCGAATTGCTCAGCGCCGAGGAGCGGAAAGGGACGTTCCCAGCGGCTGAACGAGGACGGAAGCGAAGCCTCTCAGCTGGCACAATCGAAGATGGCTCTAATGATGAATTCTCGCTGGTGGTAGCTTCAGAGGCAGGATTGTTGCTGGACTGGGACCCTGCTGTTGCTATCTGATCAGAAATCTCAAAGGTCGAAGGCACAGGCTCGAGTCCGAGTCGGTAAGCTCGCTTCTTGGACAAATCTTCCACGGGTAAGGAATAACGCAGCTTTGGGTCCTTGTTGCGGGCGAGCTGCTCGCGGATGCGCGCGTACGAGGCCGCAGCCTTCGACAATAGGCTCTGTTTCTTCTTGACGCACGAGTCGTCGAGTGCGAGCGGGGCTTTGCGAGCCCGCGACGCGCCTTTCTCCAGGTCGTACGTCGCCACTTTGCGCAGCGCGTGGGTCTGCGCCATTGCTCCTTCCATACCACCATTGACGTCTAGGCTCTTCTTAGTCTTCTTCTGTTTCTTGCCCTTGGTTTGGAGCGTCAGGTAAGACGCTGGACACCAGGGGATCCCCTCCTCTACATTGTCCTCTCGGTTAACCCTACCTCGAGTATTCCGGTGGACGCTCGTCTTGCGTTCCATGGCATCCCGTGCAGCTTCTTCGTCGAAAGGTTTCATCTCACTAGCGATCTTCTCGAGACTCATGGGCACCACGGGGTACGCGACGGCGAGCGAGGGCTGCAGTGCCAGCGGGTCTCTTGTGACGACGAGTACGCACTCGCGGACCGCCTCGGGCGGCTCAAACATGCCGCTGAGAGGACCACGCGAGCCCCCGTGCGGATTGTTCTTGTACCCGACGCGCCACTCACGCTTCGCGATACTGCTTTTTACCGTATGGTTCGTATCCATGCCTGGGTCAACATGTTGTTGATTGTTCTGGGTACGCAAGTCCTTCGCGACAGTGGTGAAGAGGTCCTGTAGCCGTTGGATCTGGTCTAGAGGTGGGCGCAGACCCAGGTCCTCGTGGTGCTTGCGGTCATTGAGCTCGTCCTCGTACACATGGCACTGGTGATGATGGTCGTGGACCGGCGGCACGTGGTCGGCGAGCAGCTGCAGGTCCTTCCTCACGCGTGCGTCCTTCCTAGATTCGGGCAGGAGCAGCACCTGAGGGAGGCGCTTGGCTGAAGACACGCCATAGAGGTTCGCGCGCCGTCGCAAACTCTCGCTATTTTGACTCGCGACGGCGCGGGCATCCTCGAGAGTCACAGGAGTGGCGATGGCACCCAGGTCTCTCATGCAGATCGCTCGTTCGAGACAAGCGTGAAGCACTTGAGGGATCGTGAGGCTGTGCAGCAACCAGCAACAGCGTGCAGAAGGCTCACGTGGTGGACAAGGACCATGATCGCTCACGAGCGGCTAAATTTAGGGAGAGGTGGCTATTGCTGACTCGCAAGATACGAAGAGTGGTGGTGCCACGGGAAAAAATGACTGGACAGGAGTGTTTCGGTGACATGGCTGCACTTTTTGTCACAAAAAGATACTTGTATTCAAGTCTCAGATGGGTACACTCGATCAACACTCACTCATCCCTCACTCGTTACTGCTCCGTACTTGGGACGCGTTGGCAAACAACGCGTGACGACCACAACTAGCTATTGCTCTTCTAACTTATTCTACCTGCTGCGTGCGTGCGCGCGAGCGGTCCTCGATGGCCTTCTGCGCGTTGAGCCGCGCCTGCTTCATCGCGACGGCGAACGCGTTGGCCGCCGTGGCAGCACTGCTGTCGCGGATGCTCGCGTCTTCGCCGGCGGCGTCCACCTGCTGCTTGGCTGCGGATGCGCGCATCATGGACGAGCTCGAGCGTTGTTGCTGCTGCTGCGACTCGTAGTGCTGCGGGCTGTTGGGCCGCACGCGCACCTGGCTCGCTCGGGATGAGAACGAGCCGCGGTCCGTGGCCGCGCCCTTATCTGTCAGCTGCTTCATTGATGAGCTGCTCATGCTGGGTCGTCCACTACCTCCGTCGTTAAAGCTGGTCCGCGAGCTCTGCGAGAGAATATTGACAGACTCGTAGCCGCCCGAGGAGATGAGCGCGGCCTTCTCGACCGAGATGTAGGACGCACGCATGACGACCGCGGCCTCGTGACGCGTCACGAGCACGTTCTCGACCGTGGGCGGGATCGCCACGTGCACGGCCGCATTCGCTAGCAGCGCGTACACGTCGACGATCCAATCACGGAAACCGTCGTTGCTCACCACACGGATGCTCGGCCCGCCGCCGTAGAGCCGCTGGAGCACCTCCCAGACCTCGCTCGAGATGAGCTGGTAGTCGCCATCTCCCTCTGTTTCGTCACCTCCGACGTTGTCGTCGCGCACGAGCTCGGGCCGCTTCACGAGCTTGCCCTTACTGAGCTCCAGTAGTGGCATGTTGTCGATCGGCCCCGGTGGTGGCGCGCTTAGGCCGCCGTTGCTGCTGGGGCTGCTGCTGTTAACGCTGTTGAAGTTGCTGCTGTCCCCATTGCTGTACGGGTCGACTGTCTGGTTGTTGGGGCCGTCCGTGGACCGCGTGAACGCGAGCCAAGCGCGTAGCCACTTGCTCGAGACTACGAACATCTCGCTCTGCGTCGAGCCGCGGCGCTCCGACTTCTTGCCCGCGGCCATCACGCGCTGTACCTCACCAAGCCGGTCGTGGTACCGCGGCGTGGCCAGTGGCGCGTTGCTATTTGTCTGACTGGCTGATGGAGCCTTGCTGCTGATACCTTGGCCCTCGATGGACACGCGCGGGTCGCCGTTGTGCCTCATGACCTGCAGCAGCGTGACGCAGGCGACGCAGGCGCGCTTGGGCGCCTCGAAGCGGCCGACGAGCAGCACCTGGTCGTTCGAGCAGTCGCCGCAGACGAGGTCGCCGCACACGCGGCAGTGGTGTCGGCGCCGCGAGAGCTTGGTGAACATGGCGTAGCACACCTGACAGCACATGCAGTCCTGGTCGTTGCGCCACTCGACGTCGTACTTCTTGGCCTTGCTCTCGGCGCGCTGCGAGCTGCGGTGACCACCAGTTCCGGTGAATCCCACGGAGAGCCGCTGGAGCGTGTTGGATCGCGAGCGCGTGGCTGAGGACGGCACCGCCGGGGTGGATGCCCTTGACGCGTTGCTCATGAGGAACTCCTGCTGGGCGCCGAGGGCCGAGGTGTTCGAGCCCCGTTGGCTGTGGCTGCTTCTACTCGACTTCTTGGACTTGGTCTGTTTGCTGTCCCGGGTCGGCGAGAAGGACGCCATGAAGCCCGAGATGGCCGACTCAACGTCAAAAGGTGCGTCATCGGCGTCGTGGTCCACCGAGTACGTGCGCTGCGAGCTCTCAACGCCACTGCCACTGGACAGCAGGAGGGCATCCATTTCGCGCTGCAGTCGGGCAGCGTCCAGCGCTGGGGACTGCTCGTAGCGAACTACAATGGGTTTGCCACGGCGGCCCTCGCGGCCTCTTGAGGATGAGGACGAGGCCAATGCGGATGTGGACACAGCCCGCTCACCCTGGAACTTGTGCAGCAAGGATGCGGACGAGGACATCGTGGCTGTGGTTGTGGTCGTCGCGGTGAGCGCGCCGGCGCTGGCGCTGCTGCGCATCTTGGTGGTCGTCATGTTGGCCGAGTCGCGCGTGGCATAGCTGGTGTTGTTGTTGTCAAGTGAGCTCCTGGATGAGTCGGCGCTCTGGGACTTGGTGAGCTGCGGCCGCTCGAGTTCAGCCGCGCTATTCGTGGTGGTTTTGGACAACTTGCGGCCGAAGACCATGGTGACGGCGGTTTCACTTGCGCTTTGTGTGCGATTGTGCGTGTGTTGGGGGTTGCGTTAGTTGCGTGTGTTGCTGCGCAAATCAAATCGAATCACACAAGAAACAAATGACGGCAAGATCGTATGTTGCGGAGGTCGTTTGCGTTTGCTGTGGTGCTGTTGTTGCTGTGGGGGAAAGGAATCGGTAATGCGTGATCGATCGTAAGCTGGTGCGCGAGGGCTTCAGCACTTTGCTGCGTGCTGATGCGGGCGATCGTTGCCGAATGTGTTGGCTGCTGACGCTCGCTCGGTTTACTTGCTTGCACGCTGCCTGCGGAAACAAGTTGCTGAATTGCGCACGTGTGTTGCGCGTGGAGGCCAGTTGTGCTTGCTTTGCGCTTGCTTGCGGTTTGCAGTTGCTGTGGCCAATTCGTTTCGTTTTTGCGGTCCCTCCCCTTTCCCTCGAGCGGGTTCTTTCTGCTTGTCATAATAATTAAATCATCGTTGTGTTTACTATCAGGTAATTTTACCTTTATAAGTAAAGTTTGGCTCTTTTTTACATATAGTTGATCATACTGCGCGAAGCATTGTATAGAGGTGAGTAACTATGGCTTGTACAGTACGTGTTGCAGCTGTTCAGTTCCGTTCCCGCGCCAGTCAAGTCAGCGGTTTTGGTCAACTTGCGCGCCCGCTCCTTGCTTGCTTAGCCTGTCCGGATCTGCTTTTGCTTGCTTGCTTACAACCGTGCGATATCATTCTCGCTCTCGCCTTCCCCGAGTTTCTCAACAAGAAAGAAAAATCCAGCAAGCAATTTGCAAAACATTCGCTTGCGCACATTTGCGCCTCGAGCTCGAGTGACTGGGTGAAGACGGACACCTACTTGCAAGAGGAAGCGATCAAACGGATGAATGGCGTTGGTTGGCTGGCTGACTGGCTCAGGATTGATGCACAATGAGCGTGCTCAATGGTTTGTTACATGGTGGCTACATCAAGAGAAGACCATTTGTTGCGTGTGTAGCAGCAATGTGATTGAAGTGGAATGAAAAAAAAATTCGATGGGCAAAGTGTTCAACAAGACAGGATGGGGAAGGGGACAATGCTGCTTGTGCTTGTGGTGGATCAGATCCAGCACACGATAGATTTTACAGGATCAAAGCTCTTTCAGGGCTCGTAGTTAAGACATTTGCAAAGACCGGATGGAGCAAAAAGGCCGGATGGAGCAAGCTCCTTCATCGCATGCAACTTGCGTTTGTTGGGTTGCTCAGCAAGACAACAACGCCAACAAGCACGCAAATCAACCAGTTGCGTCGTTGACAATCTCACGAGCCCCAGACAAGACCGCTTGTCACTGCAGCCGAGTTCTTCATACAGTAAATACCAGGCTCTTGTCATTTCGTTCTCCGTTATTCTCTCTCCTCCATCGGAATCGATTCGTTTTGTTTGCTTTGCTTTGTCTACATATACAACCACCCACTTCCCTCTCTTTCTTCATCTTTGTCTGCCGCTTCACATCGATCGTCCAACCATTTTGTCTGCGTCGACCAACACTCGTCGTCTGCGTTGCATACCCTCGATCTCACATGTCAAACGTGAAGGAGCTCACGACCGGATAGTGGTCTGAGAGGTTGAACTGCGGCTGCTTGCGCCAGTTCCAGGGCGTGCTCGTGGTCAGCGGCACGATCCAGCTCTTGGCGGACGACGGCTGCCGGTGCGACTTGCTAAAGAGCACAAAGTCCAGCAGCTCCAAGCTACCGTCCGTGCTGAGCCCGTCGGCCGCGAGCGCGTTCAGGCGCGGGTCGAAGCTGAACTGACGCGTGAGTTTGAAGTCGCGCGTGGCCATGGCATTCGACGTCGTGTTGCGCTGCGAGATCACGACCGACGGATCGCGTGCGTTGAAGATCTCGAGCATCTCGTCATACTCCTGGTCCGTCTTGTTGAGCCAGTAGTTGACGTTCAGGTCACCCACGATGAGCACCGGGTCGTTCACCTCGTCGATGCCCAGCGCGCGGATGAAATCTGCGATCATGACCATCTGTGTGCGACGCATGGCACGCGACGCCGGGTCACTCCAGGCCTGCAAGTGTGTCGAGAAGATGTGCACTGGCAACCCGTCCTTGAGGATCTTGCAGTACAGCACGCCCTTGTCCGCGAGCTTGTCGGCACCTAGACACGCCTCCTTGAAGAGCTTGATGCGCACAGTCACGATCGGGTACCTGGACGCAAGCACGACGCCGCCGTTGAGCACCTTGCGCATGTTCTCGCGTTTCAGGCGCTTGTGGCCGACTGTGGGCGAGAAGTAAAAGTACCCGGCAGCCTTGAGCTTGTCGAGCAGGATCTCGCGCGCGCGGTGGTCAAAGCACTCGGTGAAAACCCAGACGTCGCATGGCGGGAGCACATCGGCAATGAGCCGCGCGCGCGTGTTCTTCTTGGGCGAGACACTTGTGAACGCGCTCACGATGCGTGGCATCATCCACACATTGTACGTGCCAACCGACAATTGCACCTGGCGCTTTTCAATGTGCGCGAGTAGGCGCGTCGACTCCTTCGCCATGGACTGCAGGTCACCATCCTCGCGCAGCGGGATGATCGTCGCCTGCGACGTCTCGGTCGTCAAGTATAGCTGGCAGTCCTTGTAGTACTGGCGCGGCCGGATGCCGCACGCCTTGCCGTTGTAGCCCGCGATGATTGACATAGGCGCGCCCCAACGCAGATAGCTCTCCTCGGCAGCGGCATTGAGCATATGGAAGCTGCTGTGGCCGCTGCCCGTGGTCGTGCTCTCACCGCTTGTACCCCTGATGTTGTTGCTGTTAATGGCGCCAGAGGCCATGCTCTTGAGGCTCTTGTGTTGCACAGGCTGGATCGTCGCGACAAAGTACTTGCCAGCGCTGTGCGAGAATGACATGTTCGGCAGGTCCTTCATGAGCTGCTTCAGGCGCTTCTTCTCCTCGCGCTGGTCCCGCTGCCGGTGCAGCGAGTCGCTGATCGAGTCTGTGATGTCGTGTGCGAGCGTGACGCACGACTCGGAGAACCGACGGTACAGCCGTTCGTGCTGCTGCGAGCCATTACTACCACTCGCTGCCAACTCGCTGATTGAGGACGACGAGCTCAGCGGTGGCGGTAGAACTTGGTCCGTCGTGGTCATCGCGCGTGCATTGCGTCCCCGGCGGCCCGACAAGTCCCCGGGGCTCTGGTCGGACCGCGGCCGGCCGCGGATGCGGTACTGCGGCCGCAAGGACGAATGCGCGATGTCGAGCGACATAGGCATCGACCGCGGCGCCGGTGGCAGCTCCGTGTGGCGCAGCTGCTGTCTCTGCTGGGCTGTAAGGCTCTGCGATCCGTTGTCATTGGCTGGATTGTCATTCCCGTTGGCGTTCGAGTTGGCGAACGTGAGTGAGCGCAGCCGGGACGTGAGCAGCGACGTGAGGCTCTGCGGCCGCTCGGTCTTCTTCTTGAGCACCACGCCCTTGTACATGCTGGACTTCTGGAGACTCGGAAGGTTCGACATCACGTCCTTCTGGAAGTGCAGGTTCTTGAGCGGCTTGCTGAGCGTCACGGCCCCGCGGTGAGGCTTGTACCGGATCGCGCGCTGCGTGGCCGCGTGGACGACCACGACATGCGCGCCGAAGCGCACGGGTTTGCCCACGCTCTCGAGCATGATGTTCTGCGTGCGCGGGTCGTACTCAAAGATGCGGAACGTCACGGGCTTGCGCGGGTCGTTCTTGCCGTCCTTGTTAGGACCATTGCCGCTGCCGTCCGCGATGCTGGCCGTGCTGCCGGGTGCGGTCTCGGCGATGCTGCTGCGCCGGCTCTCCGTGTAGTTGCCGTTGTACGTCGAGTCCTCGTTCTCGCGCTTGGAGATGTTGGTGGACCGCAACTCTTGCAGGTTGGCGCCGTAGATCGTGCCGTTGCCGCTGGCCTGGGCCTGGGCCGCGAGCGTCGTAGTCGCACCGTCCTCGGCCGGAATGGCTCCGCTCGCGGCCCCGACCGCCGGGTCGTCGTCCGCGTAGATGGCGTCTGAGAAGAGCGCGGCGTAGCGCTTGCGCAGCAGCCCTTTCTTCCAGATGAGCAGTCCCGCGACGCCGAACATGCCGCCCGAGCAGAGCGTGAGCAGGCCGAGCAGCGCCATTTGGTTGTATGTGAGGTTGAACTTGCGTGTGAGCGCAAGTAACTGACCCTCGCACAGCAGGCACACGCGGTCGCCGTAGCACACAAACTCGTCATTGGTCGCAAACAAGCTGCTTGTGGTGTTGCTTGTGGCGTTGTTTGCGCTTGTGCTGTTGTTGATGAACATTGACTCGGTTTCACTATCGGGCGCAAGACCGTGTGGCCCCACGGTGTAGATGTTGTTGAACGGCGGCTTGTTGGTGATGTTGCGGCTTGCAGACGACGGCGCGGACCGCCGCCGCTCGAGCGGATGGCGGCGGCTGGAGACTCTTGCTGGGGCGCTGGCGTCCGGCATCGTGGGGGCGGGCGCCGACGAGGGTGAGGATCGTAATGCCGGACGGATGCGCACACGCGCAGAAGGAGTATAGAACGATGGATGGATGGATGAAGAGAGAGAGAGGAAATGGAATGGACGGCCACTTGCGTTGGACTTCTCTCGTCTTCTCTGCCAAATGAGGGAGGAGACTTGTTTGCGCTGAGTTGTTGGCTTGTTTGTTTTGTTTTGCTTGTGCACTTGCGCGCTTGCTTGTTTGTCTGTGCTGGACAGCTCTTCTCGCTCGCTTGCTCGCTCTTCTTTCGGGCTTTGCTGTTTGTTTCTTGTTCTTGTCGAAACTTACGGATAAATTTCATTTCGATTTATCAAGTCTCCTCGAGTATTCATTTTTGCAGGAAAAAGAGCTGCTTGTTTCTCCATCCAATCGGTATCCGATTGGACTCAGACTGAGAAACTAGAAAGCAGTATGTTCATAAACGAATCTTCTGATTCCTTTTTCAGCCCCACTCTTCGTACACCTCGCTTTGATGACGGACTTTCTTCTTGATGCTTCACACTCAAACCTTCCGCGTTGAATGGAATTCAGCTTTGGTAGCTGAGCTGCCATCATTTTGCTATCGCCAAAGTATGATTGATTCTGAAGCGTCCACAGTAATACTTTACGAAATAATGGAGTAAGTAAACGGTATTTTACGGAGTGTTTACGCTCGCCGAAATCTGTCCAGCGTCCAGTCGAGACTGCTTTTGCTTTGTTTGCTTTTTTTGCATTCTGATTGTGCGCCAGCGATGGAGCGAGGAAGCAAAAGTGAGATCTACGAAGCGTCCCTTCGCTGGCTCAGATCGCCTGCGCTGAGCGCGGCGCCAAATAGCAGCGTCGCCATTACCGCCATTTTGCATGGTGCGCTGTTTGAATGACTTGGGAACGGAGCATTCAACGCAAACTTTTCATGATGATGGCCACATCCAAGATGCGTTATGATTACTCCACGTCGCAATTTTTTTCTTCCGGATGACTGTGTGTGTGTCACACGCACCGTACTTAAGCGAGAAGCTAAGCTCTAAATACCAAAAATACACTCCAGGCCAAAAATATACGGCCACCCACCTTTTTCCTCATAACTTTGCGACCACTAGGAGTTTAGCGATGCTGTTTGAGTATGTTATGTGACTGACTATACTGTATCCCTCTGCTGTGCTAACAACCCCATT
>JAADWP010000638.1:0-17783 GCA_023336215.1 Globisporangium iwayamae | reverse complement strand
TGCTGACTGAATCGCGATAACGAGCAGATTGTGTGTCAAGTGGATGGTCATCAGTTTGGTCCTATTTTCGGCTCGTTGCCCTTGTTTTAATGTGGTGCGTCCTATTTTACAACTACGCGTAATTACGCGTGTGTGCTGAAATTGCTTCAAATAAAGGGCTCCGCTTTTGACATGTGGCCGCCTTTGACATGCATTTTAGGGTATTCGGGGTTACGACTGTAGTTGTAAGATGGCTACATTTTGTTGCATCCTCAATCAATGATTTTCCTTTACTGACATGTTTTTATTCCATAATAGTGACATCGTAAACTTGCAAATTTGCGTGATAGCGCATCTTGGAGGGATGTCGCGTAAAACAACGCATTTAATTCTCCCCGCTTGGGTTCGTTCGCATCGTTTACTGCGGGCGGTGCTGACGAGAACGGACAGAGCGTCATGAAGGTGGCAACGGCCGTAGAGACAGCAGCAGCGGAGATGGCGCACCCAGCGAGGCACGCAGCGCGTGGGGGAGTGGCCACGCTGGCCGCGCTGGCGCTGCTGACGAACGCCATGAAGAACCGCGGCGCGCTCGCGTTACTGCTGCTGCTGCGCTGGCGGCGCGCGTTCCAGGCGCTCAACATCACATTCCCCTCGCGAAGCGTCACCGCCGTATCCGTGTTTGTTGGTGAGTGCATTGATTACGGACTTCACTTAGGTAAATTGCAGTGCTATCACGTGCGCACTATCTCATTTTCCTTTCTGTACGTGTGTGTGTGTGTGTGCTTTTTACAGCGGTGTACCGGTTCATGCATCGACTTGGAGCGCGATTAGAGAAACGAAAACAGCGTCTTGACCCTGCGCACAAGTCCGAGGACGGTGTTGTCATAACCACGGCCACAACTACCGCGACCACCATACTCGACAGCAGCACTCGCGCGTCTATCGCAGCGTCCGTGTTTAGTGTGCTGTGTATCGATCCCGCGAGTAGATCGGCGATCATCTCGCTGCTCTCGACCAACACAGCGAGTCTGCTGTTCCGGAATTACGTGACCAAGCACCCAGAGCTCGCCCACCTAGCGCCACTAGGTATGTTAGTTATCTGCTGTCCTGTTGCGAGTCTGCTATGCTAACGTGCCGATTGTGTTCTTGCATTCGTAAATTTTTACAGAACTGCTGGTGTTCATGTCGTCGGGCGGTTGGATCATGTACTCGGCGTTCTTTCACCCGTACTCGTACGAACCGTCGCACATGAAGCTTATCATGAAGTACACGCTTGTGTCTCCCGAGGGCGCCACTCGCATGCAGGACCAGTACCGCGACGGACTGAACCCGAGCACGTGCGAACTGCGCCACCCGGGACTCGAGTGCACCGAGTACCTCTTCCCAGGCTTTCTCAAGCGCGTCGTGGCGCTCGGCTACCGCGTCTACTTCCCTGTACACTTCACGTCGTGGCTGATTTCTCTGCGCTATCCAAAAGTGCGCGCGACGCCGCTGCCCGAGATGCTCGTCAAGTTCCTCACGAAGCTCACGCGCTCGGCGATGTACATGATCGGCTTCATCGGCATCGGTTGGACCTTCAGCTGCTACTCGACGCCGATCGGCGACCGCTCGCTCGCATGGCGCAAGATCCAGTTTGCACTCTGCGGGACGCTGCCAGCGCTCTCAATTCTCTTTGAAGCGCCTGCGAGACGAAGACCCATCGGCGTGATCCTAGTGTCGTACGCGCTCGTGAGTCTCGGGACCGTGGTGACCCGCAAGCTGAAGTTGCGTTGGCTGGAGCAGGGCTCGGGTCCGATCCGCACACTGCTTGACGTGGCGCTCTTTACAGGCGCGGTCACGTACACGCTACCAGCCATGCTTGAAGGCAACGGGATCCTGCGGCGCATGCTGGTCGGTGGTGGCAACGGTCGCCCCCATGCGAGCGCGCGGGCGAAGAAGAGCACGGAGAAGGCGGCGAAAAAGAGCACGATGAAGGCATCCATCTAGGAATTGCGTCCGCCTGCCATCCATCACATTCCTATAAATAGCTCCTCGCGACGTCAATCAAGATCGTTTCGTCTGTTCGCTGACGTCGTGAGTGAGCGTTGGCCGTTTCTCTAGAAGGCGAAAACTGTAATGTCGAAAGTGGCCGCTCTCTTGCGCAGACGGCCCATCTCCATTTTCAAATTTGGTCCGCCACCATTTTAGACTTAAGGTTTGTATGCCTTGGATTTCGCGGTGCGGCAGAGATGCGCCCGGCTGGTGCGTGTGTATCCATTTTGTGGACTTTTCCATTCAGACAAACAGAAGGAAAGCAGCATGAAAGGCAACTTCCAAGGGGCGGCGGCAGCCTTTTCCATACAAACTCGTACACAAAGCGCTCTCTGTCAACCAACAAAGCCAAGCGTGTTGGGTGTCACAGAGTTCCCCATTCCCACCTGCCGCTCCGTATCAAAAAACAAAACCAAAGCAGTTGCGATCTCCCATCACCATCACCACTGGCCACAATGGACCTCTTCGCTTCGCTCATTCTCCATTCGGACACCAGTAGCTCAACAGCGCAGGTATAATACACACGCAGCCAACGTAACTAGCGAACGTACGATGGTCAAGATGAAGAACCTCGTGCGCCGCATGTTCGGCAAGGACGCGCTGCACCTCAAGCTGCGGCACGCCGTGGAGACGCGTAAGCCGCGCCAGATCGCCGAGCTGCTCGAGCAAGGCGCGTCACCTGTGTTCCGCAGCGCGCAGGACAAGCCGCAGCAGCTCAACGCACTGTTGCTCGCGTGCCAGCAGGGTGACGCGCACATCGTCAACTTGCTGCTCGACTGGTTCTTCCACCAGTACACGCTGCTCGCCCACTGGGGGCCGCAGATGTACTGTATGGTCATCCGCAGCGGCCACTGGAAGGCCTTTCTGCGTCTGCATCAACGTAACGTGCCTCAGCATGTTGTGCACGATCGCGAGGCGAGCGCCAGGATTCCAGAGCCGATCTTCATTGCAGCTGAGAGCGGACAGCACCAAATCCTGTCGTTCCTGATGACCCAGAGCGCACCCGACTGGCGCAGCTACGAGTTCAATGGCCACTCGCTGCTCTCGATCGCCAGCAGACATGGTCACTACGAGTGCGTCGAGGTGCTGCTCGCCAACATGATGCCCACGGCGGATGTGATGGACTTCGCCGTCGACTGCGCACGCAAACATCGTCAGGCGCACGTGCTCGTGCTGCTCACGAGCTGTTTGCCCGAGTACAACTCCAACCCGTCACAGGTGCACAAACCGTCGTACAACCTGAGTAGTAACCAGAGCTCACAGGGCTCGTCGCGCTGCACCCTCCTCGACGACATTGCGATGCTACAGCGCCAGCGCGGCCACAACCGCGGGTCGCTCGCCGAGACCGAAGTGATGAGTGAGTACGACGAGAACGACCTCGAGCGCCGCAGCAGCGTCTGGGGCGCGCAGAACTACTCGGACGAGAGAAACTCGCTACCAAGCTCCGACTACGGCATGCCCTTCTCCAACGACTCGGACGAGGCCGCGTACCAGCGCTACAACCCGAATCGGCAGACCATGGACGGCTATGCGCTCCTGCAGGCTGCGAGGGAAGCAGACGCGCGCAAGAAGGAGCGTAGGGCGTCCTCCGACGAACTCGAGTCGTGCGCGCTCGAAAACCGACAGCGCAGCTCCGGCGAGCTCACGTGGAACTCGTCGTCCTCCTCGCAGCCCGTATCCTCCGAAGACGATGAAGAGGAGCGCTGGTACGCGATGAAGCCCACGGATTCGAGCGAGCTCATCCACCCGTACATCAAGTCCAACACGAGCAGCTGCTCGAGCAGCAGCACAGATCCGTTCATTGAGTTTGACGGCACGTTCCACGCTGCAGCTGAAGAGCAGGTCGCGTCGTGGCGCTTCACGAAGAAGCGACAATCGCACCCACAGCAGCAGCCGAAGTCGAACCCAAAGCGTGAGCTGGTGATGGCGTCACCGCCGTCGCCAATCTCGAAGCCAATGTCGCCGCCGCCGCCGCCACCAATGCCAACACCAATTCCAATGCAGCCACTATCACTGCCGCCGGTCTCGGGCTCCCTCGTGCACATCCCGACGCCGCCCGTGTCCTACAAGCTCATCAACATCCGCAGCAACAACTTTCGCAGCTGCCGTACGCTGCCGTCCATCAAGGAGGAGCGCCCGGCAGCCGTCGAGCAGGAGTAAGACCTTCTAGTCACTGCACTGTATGTGTATACTCTACTCTACCAATAGTCAACCAATCAATCAATGTACCATTGTCACCATATTCATGCAAGTTCAAAAAATATTCACCATTTGGTTACTGTGAGTATCATTCTACTGCAAATGCTCTTCTTAGATGTAAAATGGATTATGGCTGCTCCATGGACATGGACCGGACTTCTCTCTATTCGCTATCGCAGACGCCGTGGAAGCCCAGATGCGCGCCCTTCTCGATGTCCTTGAGCGTGGACGAGACGCCGATGACGCCCATGGTCACGGCCGAGAGCCCGATGGTGGCCGCAAGAATGTACACAACGATGGACTCGCGCTTGTACTTCTTCACCAGGTACGCGACCACCTTCTGGCCGCAGAGACCACCCAGGAAACCAATGAACACGAACCATGAGACATAATCGTACTGGAGTGACCCTGGGAACTGACCCGCGATCGCGAACTGCAGTGTCGTGGACGACGACGTGAAGAGGATCATGAAGCTCGCCGTGGCCGACTGCACGGGCGGCAGGATGCCCATCTCGAGCATGATGGGCGCCTTCACCATGCCGCCGCCGATGCCCAGCAGGCCCGCGGCGATGCCCGCGACCACGCAGTACGCTGGGAACTTGGTCACGCGCTGCCTCGTCCAGTGGATGTCGCCCTCCGTGAAGTGGTAGCCGCTCAGCACTTTTAGTCGGTTCTTGAGCCGCAGCCGGTGGCCGATCCACATAGTGATGCCCACGAGGATGCCCGGCGGCAGTAGCGTGAGTGCCCAGTAGCTCTTCGAGTTACACTGGACGCCGATAATGCTACCCGAGCCGTGGCCGCCACGCAGCAGCGCCTGGACGAACACGATGAGCCACGAGACGACCAGCGGAAGGACGAGCTTCAGTGGGAACTTGTTGGCTTCGCGTCGCTCGATCGCGTGGCGCGTCATCGTCAGCGTATCATCATCGGCAGCTACAGGTATTGACATCATTCAGTCAGTCAGCTTGTAGCAATCAGCTCAGGCACGTGCGACATCTTGAGCGACACTACAAACTCACAGTTGGTGAAGGTGCCGAAGCTCGCCTTGTTCTGCAAGACGAGTCTGGTGCTAACGCCATCTTTGTCATCGTCATTGCTGTACGTGCGGTGGTCCACATGATGCTCGCGTGAGTGCAGCAACGGCAGCGTCTCGAAGTCCCTCTCGTCCTCCGCGCGCTCCTCGCGTAGCTTCTTGTTGCGCCTCGTGATCGACAGCCAGCGCTTCGCCGCGATTTCCACGTCAAATTGCTTTTTGAGAGACACAAAAGAGCAACAATATGAGAAAATCCGCACTACCAGCCGCCGAGTAGCAGGCAAAGATACGTACTCGGTAGATAGACCAGCGACGTCCGCGGCCACCGCCGCTCGGTCGGCCCTTCAGCGCCGACTTGACGAGCTCGCGGTTCTTCTTTGTTTCCTTCTCGCGGATCTGTTGTCACCAACAAAGCGCCATATGTGAGCTCTTCATACAACAGCAATCATGAGCACTATACAGAGAAATACGATAACATGTGTACCTACCTTTTCTCCCTTGAGGAACGTCTTGTACGTGATGAACGAAAGCAGCGTGATGAGCAGCACGAGGATGAGCCAGTTGGGGAAGATGTGGTTCATCATCACGCCGAAGATCGCGCCAATGAGTGTCGTAGGCTCCATGATCGCCGCTACGGCGTAGTCGATGATCGGCACGTGTGGCTTCGCTGTCATTAACAGTAGGCAAACAGTAACAACACGTCACTGAACGAGCTCACGTGCCAAGCGATCAGTCAGTCAGTCCACTCACTCGGGTGCTTGCGGCGGTAGTTGAAGATGTAGATCGCGACGGCATTGCCAAAGATCGTGGCCTTGGAGAGCGGGATCGCGTGCTTGGGGCTCAGGCCGATCACGAAGATGAAGCCGGGCACGAGCAGGCCGCCGCCACCGATGCCGCAGCCCGAGCCGAGCGCGGTTGACGCGAACGCGACCACCGTGGCGAGGACGTCGCTGACCGTGAACGGGTCGAAGAGGTCCTTCTCGATGCAGTAGGCAGCAGCGACGCTCTCGCCGCGCGAGTTGGTGCCCACGGCCACCTCGAGCTCCTGCGTGAACGGGTTCTCGCTCTGGAACGCGCGGCAGCGCTTCGAGTGGTCACTCGCGTGCTTGACGCAGTCACTGTCCTGGCGGCAGTACTCGCAGACTCTTCGAAAAGATGCACACAATGTCACACGTCAGTCGGCAATATCAGTATGATGATAGCAATAGATATAGAGATCCAACATAACAGAACGCACCCTTCGATGCACGCGAGGCTGGGCAGGTAGCCACAGTCTGGCTGGCTGTGGCAACGCAGGCCGATGAGGTCGTGCAGCGGCACACTCTGCTCGCCATTCGCATCAGACGCCACAGCCAATTGCTGGTTCGCAGGCAATGACGCACTCGCGAGCGTGAGCAGAGTCATGGTACAGCCCAGAAACTGAAGCAGCCGACGGCGAAGCGCGGTGCCACCGTTGCTGCTGGTGGCTCTTCTCGCCGCCATCAGTCTCCACTCGCACGTTGCTTCGGGTTGCAATGGTTGATTGATCTGCTGAAGATGGTGCAGTTGGCCTGGAGGGGATAGCAGGCAAATTGTCGAATGGGAGGGACCATACAGGTGCGCTGTCCCCAGGTAGGCTATGCGCAAGTAAGCACGAGCCTCATGCGTGTGGGTGTGTCACTTGGTTGACTGGGCTCACGTGGCCAGAGACTGGGCCACGACTCGCTAAAATCCGGCGTTTTCCAATCTTCTAACTGTATCTGATTGGCTATAAATAAATAGATACATGATTCTGACAGCCAACCAGCGTGCGGTGATTCATCGATTCGATTTTTTCCGGAAAAATAGTTTAAAATTAAACTTTGAAAGGCATCGTCACAATGAGCGCGTTCTGCTGGTGCAGGTGGGCGGTGATGGGGTCGGGACTTCGCTGAACTTGTGTTAGAATGATGGACTGCGGCGACTTTGCTCGCTCACCTCAGCGCTGCACCCAAGCGCCGTCGCACTTTCTGGTCTCGGTCGCCAGCTGCGGCTCACCAACGGAGCTCCACTGGCCCTGCACTCTTGTGCCGCAATCAGCATTGTTTGCTGAGAAAGTATATCCGCAGTGCCGTAGTATGCGCATTCGCCTGCACTACAAGGATCCACTGGATTGAGCGCTTGTTGTCAATCATGCCGCCGGTTGAGCTGGTATCTCGTTCAACGTGCAGATTAAAGAACTGGTGGTTTGCAGCACAACGCGGTTTGCAGTCAGGAGAAAAAGTGGGCTGTAGAACGTGGGACTCGATGCTTCAGCTTTGCTGTGCGATACGTTGAACGTCTCACACATCTGTTCCTTCCCTCGTGTGTTCCCTCCAGGATGTTGATCGCGAACGCATACTGTATCATCGCCTTGTAAAACAAGAGCGCGGGTCGCTGTTGCACGTGAGCTGATGGTTGGAGCTGCTTAAGCGCCATGACCAGCCCACTACGCGCTGCCGCTGCCTGTCTGCGTCAAAGCACTTGAAATGCAGTTGATTTCAATTGAGTTTTCCAGGAGCTTACAGATTTTGCGAGCGAGCCTTCGGTACCGTTCTAGGTGGTACAATGCCACTGGGTGGTACAGTGGGTGACGCCTCACCTGTGATTGTGCTGAAGAGCTCCCCGAAACGACGCGGAAAAGCAATCGACACACACACTCAGCCTTTTGCCACGAGCGGATCGTCTGCCTCTGCGCTCACAAGACAGGAAGGATGCCGCTCTTCGAGAGCATCGAGGGCGACGTGGCCGCGTTCTTCGTGTCTCAGGGCTCGGTCTTCGACGCGCTCACGCGGAGCCTCATGGAGCGCACGGCGCGCGTCGAGAGCCGCATGGACGCGCTCGCGACGGACGTGACCAACAACTTTCAGAGCGTCAACCAGCTCATCCACTCGGTCGGCACCACGGTAAACGCGCACGCCGCGGCGACGGCAACAGCCCTCGCGAGACAGCTCGAGCAGGTGCAGTCCCACGCGGCCGCAATAGAGAGTGTCAGCATCAGTATCAACAATAGCAATAGCACAAGCAGCTCTACTAGTAGCACTGAAGCAACCCCCGCTGTGATCGACCATATGGACACGCACGAGCTCGAGTACTACATCATGACGATCTCACGGCAGCTGCACATCGTGCTCGAGCTCTTCTTTCAGCCCTATGCGCCCCACGTGGCGCACGGAATCCAGGCCAGACAGGCGCACCTCGTGACGATCTCAGACGTGCTCATGCAGAACGAGGCTATCCTCATGCAGCTCTCGGCAGTGAACAGGCACGCTTTCATATCTAACAGTAAAGATGAGCAGCAACCACAGCAGCAAGAACAGGTAGTGCACGAGTCCAAGGACAACGGGGTTGGACCCCACGCAGCTCAAGGCCCATCAGTGATTGACCCCATTCTCGAGACGCACGAAGCAGGCAATATCGATGAGATTGAACAGCAAGAGTCGAAGAGCGAAGAACCAGGAGCTCCGAAGGAGACAGCTGCGATTAACCGACAGGAACAGGTTGACGATGAGCCCTCAGACGACAACAATCCAGCTTTAACCTCAGCCAATCAAGTGGAGACCGAGGCAGCACCAGTGAAGGATGACATGGAGAAGACACTACCTGTCGAGATACAGCCGCGCGCTGATGTAGTGCCTGACGACCTGGATCCCAGCGAGATCAACTCG
The DNA here is from genome assembly GCA_023336215.1 of Globisporangium iwayamae. Taxonomy (NCBI): domain Eukaryota; phylum Oomycota; class Peronosporomycetes; order Pythiales; family Pythiaceae; genus Globisporangium; species Globisporangium iwayamae. The sequence continues at coordinate 8,876 of JAADWP010000638.1, read as the reverse complement.
ACAACGATTACCTCCGGCGAGCCTCCAAAGGAGGCACAGATCCGTGAAGATCGCGTACGAGAGCAGACTGACCGCGAAGGAAGACGGCGAATCGGTGAACCCGCAACCACCAGTAATAGCGGCTCTACTAGCCCTTCCAAGCAGCGCAAGAAGAGCCTCTACGACTCGTTTCGCGACTTCCACGCGCAGCAGCTGACAGAGAATGAGCGCCAGCGGCTGAAAGAGCAGGAGCTGCTGCGCAAGGTACAGCAGCTGCTGCAGGCCTCAAGGACGCAGTGGCAGCAAGAGGTCGCGGCCTCCATAGCGCTCACGTGGCAGCGCAAGCTGCAAGAGCTTGAGAGCCAGCAGCTCAAACTACAGTGCGAGTGGCAGTACCACCAGCAGCAGCAGACGCCGAGCGACCTGGTGCTTCTGCAACAACAGCAGCAGCTCCAGGAGCTCCAGAAGCAGCAGCAGGAGGAGTTTGACAAGCAGTTCGCGGCCTTCAGCGCAACGTTTCTCGTGTCACAGCAGTCACAGGAGCAACAGATCACTCAGATATTAAGCAACCTGCGTGATTTCCAGGACCAGTTTGTCCAGAAAACAGACTTTGACAGCATGGCGAGCGCGTGGCTGAAGACTGCGCGCGACGAGTGCGTCTTTGGCGTCAACGCAGATGTACTCGCAGCTTTTAAGCAGGAGCTTGAGGACTTCCAGACTCAGCTGGGCAACCAGGAGCTCTCACCGCTGATCGAGCGGTTGCTAGACGAAGTCAATAGTGTCCTGGAGCTGCTCAGCAAGGTACTGAGGCTGCTAGGGTTGGATGGTGATGGTCTCCATGGCCCCGAGGGCTTCCAACTCATGCAGACGCTGCGAACCTTTCTCACAATGCTGGACAATCTGGTGCAGAACCTGGAGAGCGACAAGGAGTCCAGCGCCAAGAGTGCCGCGTTCATCTCCGAGACACTGCGGCAGATGGAACTGGGGACCGCGAACCTGCTCGAAGCCTTTGAGGCACAGCAGGACAGGTACCAACAGGCCTTTGAGCAGCAACAGCTCGCAATCTCACAACTGCAGAGAGAGCTCTGGGACCAGAGGCAGGCGGACCAAGAGCTCAAGAGCCAGTTGGCCGGATGTCCAAGTCAGGAGGACACCATGCGGTTCATACAGGAGCTACGCGACCAGGTACATGCGTTTCGTCTTGTCAAATGGATTCTGTTGACTGTATTCTTCTAAAGTGGATACATGTGTCTCTTCCTTCAACAGATCAACGCGTCAGCGTCCGACTCGGCCACTCGCATGCTAGAGACGGTGGATGAGCTGCGGCTGCGCATGGGCGGCCTCCCGAACTCCGAGGTCATCGAGCGGCTGGCCCAGGCTATCCAGAAGAAGGTGGACCGCGCCGAGATGGATCGCCTCGAGAGGTACGTAGTGATCTCTTAGCTTCGGGTTTAAAGTGCTCATGGTCAACCTGTCTAAGTACTTGCCTGTGTGTCATTACATTAGGCTGCTGACTGAAGCCAACAGCGGACCCGTGGCGCCTGTGGGGTCGCTCATGAAGACGCCCATGAGGTGCCTCTCGTGCGACCAAAATCTCCCGTATGCGCACACGAGTGGTGGTGACTCGGCCTCATCCCCCGAGCATCACGGTCATCACCATCACCAACACACGTGCAATCACAAGCCTCAGATACCCGATTTGTACTACTACGCGCAGCCACCTAACAGTCCTGAGCCAGCCTTCCGAGAGCTCTTCGCGACCTCCTCCACGGCTGCGGCCTCAAGGCGTCGGAAGCAGCGGCAGCTCAACTTGTCGCTAGCGCTCTCGCCCAACGACGTACCCGGGACATGCTCAAACGGCGCTCGACTCAGTATCAACAGTAATAGGGCGTTCGTGAACCTGGACGACGGCCGCAATCGCATCCCATTGCGACGGACCGTGCTCTCCGACCACGTGGTTTACGGACCGGCGATCACGCCCAACGCATTCAAGAGGCGCACGTTCACTTCGGGCACCATGAGCAACAGGACGCTCGAGACCGAGTGCGTTATAGCTGGAGGCTGGTGGACCTTTGGTAGTGGGGTCAAGTAGACTAACTGACGAGCCTCTGGCGGCCACTCATTCTGTTGCTTTTTACAGCCAGCAGCGGACGTCGCGACCGAAGACTGCGATCCCGCCGGACCGACGTGGGGAGATCATCACGCGCTCCGTCTCGTCCACGGTACGTCACTCGTTCATCCTCAGAAGGTCTACATCGCACTAACTGTGTGGGCTGTGGGCTCCTGTAGGTCGTCATCCGGCCGTTCGCGGAGCAGCAGCGAGACCCCACGACCGAGAAGCGATCCAAGCACTGATCTTGAGCCTACCTAACAAACAAAAACAGTTGAAACTCGTCAACCGAGGTTTGTATTTATTTACCAGCGACCAGCATGCAGCTCTCGTCGTCACTCACTCGCTCGCACCAATGGCCGAATCTAAATATCCAACACAAACTTGGCCGCGCGCGCCGGCGTCTTGCTGCTAGTGACGCTGCTGTTGGCCCCATTGCCACCACCACCGCCGCCTCCGACCGCCTGCTTGCGCGAGCCCGAGACCTCGTACACAGACGACGTGAGCGACTCAAGCAGCTCGTCCTCGCTGTCGCTCATGCGGTAGATCTCGTCCAGGCGCTTGGATGTCACGCCCGCGAGCTTGGTCGCCGGCGGCCGGAACGACGTCTCGTGCACCAGGATCGCCGTGTGGTGCGAGCTGTTGATCGCCTCGCCGAGCGGTGGCTGGGACGCCGAAGCAGGTGTGGCTGTGGTTTTTGGATCCGTGCTGGTCGAAAACTTGCCCACGGTCGCGCTCAACTCGCTCGGCCCATAGTAGCGAGACGGTGGCACGGGAATGCGATCGATCACGAGCCGCCCGCCTCTACCGATGCGGCCGCGGCACCGGTACTTGGGCGGCTGCATGAACACGGACGCCATGAGGTGCGACGACGGCACCGGGTACGACGGGTAGTGTGGCGCCTTCAGGTCGCCTCCATTCTCTTCAACTTCGAGCTCCTGCATCTTGAAGTTCGTGGCCGTGTCGTACTCCATGAACGTCGCCACGCGTGTCGACGCGGCACTCGGTAGAGACGCGGCGCTGGCCCCAGCAGCTCCAGTACCAGTAGCTCCTGGGGTCGTTAGCTTCGAGGCGTCCGAGCCAGTCATTGCCGAAACACCACTTGCACCTTCGGCGTGCCCATTCACACCACCGGCCTTGCTGGCGTCGCCTGCGCTGCTGACACCGTCCTCGCCCTCGCCATCGCGACGATGTTTCTTCTTCTTCTTCTTGCGCTTCTTGCTGCGGTCCTCCTCCACGGGCACCACGGGCTTACGTACCTCCTTACTGCGGTCCACAAGTTCATGGATTGCCTGACGGCGGATCTCGTCGAGGAAGTCGATGCTCAGGCGTTTCGCCTTTTCGCGACGCTTGACGAGGTCCATGAGGTGGCGCACGCGGTCGCAGTCGGCGCGCAGTTGCTGCAGTTTGCGGTAGCCCTCCATGTCATTCTTGCGATGTTTGCGCAGCTTGTAGCGCTCTTTCTCGCGCGGGCGAAACACTAAGTGCGGGTTCGTGTCGTTCAGCGGCGTCTGCGGCCAGTACTTGCGCAGCAGCGGCCGTTTGAGCGCCGCGCGCTTCTGCACCCAGTAGTTGTACACGTCGATGATCACGCGATTGAGCGGCGTCTTGACCATCTGTAGCTGACGTGAAAAGACCTCCTCGGCCTCGGCCAGCGTCACCACACTAGGGTTGATGAGCGCGGACGCCTTCTCCAGTGCATCGAGCATCTTCGCGAGCGTCTCCGTACTGATCTGGTACCGCGGGTCGCCATTGTCACCGTATTTTGGGTGGGTCTTGAGCCACTTAATCTCCGCGAACTCCAGGTCGATGTCCACTTTCGAGTCCTCGTTGGCCGACGGCACGGTCTGGAAGCGCACGTAGCTCGAAGGCACGACGAAGTCGTCCTTTACGGCGTCATTGTATGAGTCAACCGTCAGGTTCACGGGGATCGGGATATTCTTCTTGCGCTTGGCCTTGTGTGCGGCCGACGCCGATGCGGATGACGAGTGCTTGTCCCCCACGCTCTGTTCATACACATGCTGCAGTTAGAATGGGCAGGCAGTCGATGGAGGGTGACAAAGGGGAGGGACGCACGTACCCCCACAAGCTCCGCGAAGGCGGTGGCCGTGTTGGGCTGCGAGGACGAGACACCTCCCGTGGAGCCGTCGTCGTCCAGCACCAGGTCCTCTTCCGAGCGGATGATGCGCATGCGCGCGTGCACGTCGATCTGCCGCGGCCGCAGGCTCTGGCGCCGCATGCTTACTCTTGGCCTTCTCTATCGCATTAGCTTTGGAAAGAAGGGGCGAAAGATTGGACGGTGTGGGCCACAAAAGCGCCAGAAAATGGCTAACCTGCTTTCGCGCATATGCTAGTATATGGTTTTATTTAAACCCAAAAACTCAAATCATTCGTAGTTAATGAACACTTGCTGAGACTTTATGCCCCTTTTTTAAGTTGAGAACGGAGAAACCTTCCTACAAACGCTTTTGAACTACAGGTAGCATTCAGCGAATTCACGTGAGCGAACACAGCAAAGTCCAGTTGTTGTCTATCACTGCTTGGTCTTCTTCTCCTGTGTCTCTGCTTCTCCATTATTACTTTCTACCACTCCATCGCATTTGCGCTTCTGCCGCTCGAGTGGGTACACCTGTCGGACATTGATGTTGATCCGCTGAGCGCCCAGGTATGTGCGCACGGCCTCCAGGTTCGCAGTCTCTTCGGAGGATTTGCCCTCAATCAGTTCCTTCCACTGCGCCTCCGAGATCTCAAATCTGCCCGTGGGGAGCACTTTCGCCACTCCGTGGTAGCTCAGCCGCGAGTTCCCTCCTAAAACCGCAAGGTCTCCACTGCGAAGCACCACTTCGAGCGGCTCCTCATCCTTCGTGAGTCCGCCTTTCAGGAACACAGAGCTGCTGCCGAGCGAGATCGAGATCACCGGGTGGTCCATCGTATACTCGACGTCATCCTGGTGGCCGCCCATCGTCGAGTTCTTCTTGTAAAAGTTCACGATCACGGCTTCGGCGGCGATGCTCATGCCGCAGGCACTTGCACATTTGATAGCGATCTTCTCAAGCAGTTCCGGCACAGGCGAGAAGTTCTCCTTGTAGTACTTGCGCGCCGTCCACTCGTAGTGGTACCCGCAGGCCGTCCAATGCAGCTTCGACAGCGCAGATGCCTTGCTCGGGTCCTGTGGGTGGCTCGCACGCGCCTTTGCCCAGATGTCAGCCACCTGCTCGTTTTGCAGATGCATGTTGGTCACGTGCGGCGCCTCGACGTACTCAGTCCTGCGTAATGCAATGACAACACGACAGTGAGCGCACTGTTACCCAACACAAGCCAGCAAACAACACACACACACACACACACACACATGTATTGACGGTACATGTACGCACATACAGACAGGCGTGTGCGATCTTGAGTTGCGTCGACGGGTCGATCGCGTTTGGGATGATAAAGAAGCCTTCATGCTGCGCACCAAAGCCGTCGAGCGCCAAGATCGGGCGCGGCGCGCTCTCGGGTGTCCACCGCCACTCCCCCACTGTGCGTACGCGCTGCTGCTGCTCCGGCGAGAGGTTGAGCACGTCCAGCAGCTCCGAGTCGGCGCACACCTCCGCTTCCGTCATGGGCTTCCAGCGCTTCTCGCGCCGCTTGTACGCTGTTGCCGCCATCCGTGCAAGTGCGAGGAGCGTGTCTTAAAATGCAACTCTGGGTCTGAGCCGGCGGCATACACGCACTGCTGAGTCTGATACGGTAACCATTTTTATTGTAAACAGGACCTCTTTATTGGAGATCGCCACCGCACGTGGAGCTGGTCATCCATGGTGTGTGTGGCTCGCTCGTATCCGAGCCACTCGTCAACCTTCCGGGAAAGAACTCGTTTATGCTAATCACCATCCATAACTCCAGCCGTCTGTCTGTCAAAGGCAGCCAGCTGATGTAAAGACACACTTGGGCAGAGTAGAGTAGAGTTGGCCTGTGGTTTTTCGTAGAGGTAGGTTCGGCTGCCTACTGGAGGTCTTCGGGTCTTTTGAGACAACTTCTAAACAAGATGAAGGGGACAAGGGAATAAAACGTGTTGCGCGTGTGTGTACTCTATAAACAAAAGGGTTATGTATTCTCTCTTACGGCCGTCACCAGCGCGGCGCATATGCTGGAGTAATACTATAAGATACTGCACTCACACACATACTCAACTACACAGTTCATTGAAAGCACAGTCTCATCCCCAGCGACGAGAGAGAGAGACTGGGGATGGAATGACACATACACACATCCGTTAGCTCACTGTTTAGAGCAGCAGGTACACCACCGAGACAGCCACGGCCGCCAGCGCTGGCACCACGCGCGTAGCCGCGCTCTTGGTGTTGGCGTCCAGGACCTGCTGCTGGGTGTTGCTGGAGGCGTCTTCAGTCGACGCCGCCACCTTGGTCGAGGAGCTCGCTGGGGTCACCGCTGGGCTGAGGTTTGGCTGTGGGAGCGAAGGGCATGGTGATGGTTTGCTGCCCGGCTGTGGGAGCGAAGGGCACGGCGATGGCTTGCTGCCCGGCTGTGGGAGCGAAGGGCACGGCGATGGCTTGCCACCTGGCGTGGTAGAGGCTGGGGTAGCAGATGGCGCCTTGCCGGCACTCGCAGGCTGGTCATCATCTTCGTCATCATCGTCGTTGGAAGCTGGCGCTTGGTTACCCTTGGTCGTGGAAGCAGCTGGAGTGACGGCAGGGGCAGCCGTCGCGGTGGAGCCCTTCGTGCCGGTGGAGCCCGAAGTTGGAGTGGTCTTGGCTGGAGTCGCAGCAGGGGCCGCGGTGGCGGTACCGGTCGCTGGCTTGGCGGCGGTGGAAGCTGGAGTCGCAGCTGGGGCAACCGTGACAGAAGCGCCGGTCGAAGTAGTAGCTGGGGTGGTCTTAGCTGGGGTCGCAGCGGGAGCAGCCGTCGTAGCCGCAGGGGCGGCAGTAGCAGTACCAGTGGCTGGCTTCGCCGAGGTAGCAGCAGGGGTCGCAGATGGAGCAGCAGTGGTGGTCGCTGGCTTCACCATTGAAGCAGCTGGGGTGGCAGCTGGAGCAGCCGTGGTAGTGGCTGGCTTCACCGTCGACGGAGCTGGGGTGACCGTGGTGGAGGTACCCGTCGCTGTGGTAGGCGTGGCCTTTGGCGCTGGGATGGGCGCCGCCGGGGTTGCCTTCGGGGCCACGGTGGTCACTGCTGGCGCAGCAGGGGTTGCCTTTGGAGCCGCAGTGGTCGCCGCTGGCGCCTTAGTGGCGGTTGAAGCCGGGGCAGCTGGAAGGGTTGGCGTAGGCGTGCAAGGAGCCTTCGTTTGCGTGCCCTGCACTGGCGACTGAGGAGCCTTGGTTGCGGTCGTCGAGCTACCGGCGACTGGTGCCTTTGTGAGCGTGGTCGAGCTGCCGGCGACTGGAGCTGGCGTGGTCGACGGCTTACCGTATCCGTTGGTGCTGGTGGCGATCACCGGGTCAGCTGGCTTGACGACCGAGTTGTCGTTCTGCTGGAAGTCGGCGTTGTTGAACGAGATGCCGGTCGTGGCACCGGCATAGTTGCCCGCCGAGACGACCGTGGCGGTCGCAACGGCGAAGACGAAGACTGCAAGTTTCGATGGACCGATCATTGTGGTGGGTGAAAGAAGTCTAGAGCTGATCTGGTGGTGCTGTGCTGTGGTCGATTGCCCGGGTCTCCTGCGGGTGGTGGGGTAGAAAGGTGAATGAGCTGTGGATGGAGGTGCTCGGGAGACTGGAAATCGGATTGTAATGTGCGCTGGGCATTGGGCCGTGCTCCGTACGTTCTCGTCATGCTCCCTTCCTTACTTCCACCCACGTATCCTTTCCGCCCGGACGCATTGTGAGCCGACCATGCAGTGGCAGCCAGATGGGTTTCAACCATCCTTTGCTAACTGCTCTGGCTTTTTCCCTTCCACCTCTACTATCAGCCTCAAACCGTTACTTAGAGAATACAGGTAATTTGGCAACAAGTTTTTGCTCATAGTGTATTATATCGTCTCTAAGTAGTGTCGATTAAAAGATGTTTAGTAAACAGGATTATATTAACGAGTGAACAGTACTAAAATTCAATCGAGCCTGTGGTAAGCACATGGTTTTCCAGCGCGAAAGAGAGCGAGCCTCGTAAAGGACCACACGTGAAGCCACCAGCTGGCTGGGTGCATTGTGCGGAACGACGGGCGAGTTGGCGCCGCGCGTTCCTTGAACAGCTGCTTTCCGAACGTCCGTCCGTCCGTCCGCCTGCATGCCTCTCCCTCACATGTCAACTCCGGCCACAGTACAGCGAACGACGTTGGCCTGCGACTTGTCAGCGATCCAGTCCAAGCTGACCCCTACTGTGGTCGCCGGTAAAGGACGCACCATGCCCTTCGTGCTGGTACAGCCAGCTTTGCCTTGCCTGCTCTGTTCTCATATGCTGATCGCAAGTCGCCAGCCATTATTATTGACTGCGAGAGTAGATCACCGTCGTCGCCGTACATCGCAAGTCGTTCGCTTGGCAACAGGACGGGCAGGAGGATTAATCCGCCGGTCCTGCGGTATCAGGCGCATGTTCCATCGTAATGCTACTGGTGGGTGAGCAAAATCCTAACTTTGAACCTCGTCTTCCAGCAAAGCACACACACGTTGGAGATCCAGCGGGGCGCTAGGAGCTTCGAGCGAGCGCCACTTCAGCGCATTCGAACGCAGACATCTGCATCTAATGAATGCGCGCAGTCGGGTGGCTTCTCTTCCTATCTATTCTCGCGGGGGGGGGGGGGGGGGGGGGGGGGGGGGGGGGGGGGGGGGGGGGGGGGGGGGGGGGG
>JAADWP010000637.1:0-17800 GCA_023336215.1 Globisporangium iwayamae | reverse complement strand
AAGCAGTGCGTGGGTGTCACACAGAGCGATCGTCGCCCGAAAAGCACAGCGACGTCGTCAAAGCACCTGCTCCGGCCACTAGAGCTGGTGCACCGATTGCATCGAGGAACCACGTGCCGGGTATACGAAAGCGACTGCTTTTGGAATGCATCGATGCTACTCATTTCGGGAAGCTTTAGCAAACCGTACACCACCAAAGAGCACCTGCCAGGCCAAGCAACGACGATTCGAAAACACCCACACCGTGACACCCTATACTGCTACCGAGAGGGTGACCGCGAGCTTTCTTCGCTCGAGCTGCTCGCGAACGTCGCTGCTGACGGACCAAGTTGCTTATTTGAAAGATCTCGAGTAGCTGTTGGATAAGCTGTGCGAGTCTTTAGATTCATGACCGAGAGGTGTAGTTGCCTGAAGTGCGCTCACTACAAGCCCCCAGAAATTAATACTCAACAAATTCTCGTTGCAGCCGAATATGTAAGCTTACAAGTTGATCGAGCCACATTTTCGTGTGGTGTTGCATTTTGCTGAAATCTCTTATTCACTGGCAACTGAGTGCTGGACAGGATGCACCAGCGGCGACTTGCGAAAGCTTGCGACCGCTTCCGTGTCGACCTGTCCGCTCTGGATACTCACACAACAGCCATTGAGGCGCATTGAAGTGATTCAATGTGCGCTTTTTTAGCTCATAGCATAGCCAAGTGATGCATGCGCTGAGCCGAGTGGAAAGCAGAGCAGCTCATTAATTTGTTGGTGTGTGCGCTCATTAAACTGCAAGTCCCTGTATGTGCTTATATGTATATATGTTCATAGGCGTGACTCGCCGGCGAGCGTCGTGGGTGTCGATCTCGGGCGCATCGTTCTGATCAGCTGCGCGTGGCTGGACGAGGACGGCGAGCTGGCGCTAAACGAGCAACGACGCGTACGCGGCCTGCGGTTTTTCGAAGGAGGGCGGAGTGGAGATGTACGACATCAACAAGGACGACACCAGCCAGCTGTGCCACTAACTGCTGTCACAGCAAGGTGGTCCCCTTGTGCAGCGAGGGCGGGGGCTGACGATTCACGGAGTGAGACGCTTACCAGCGAGATGAATGCGCAAGACGTGGAATCGCGACGTCAACGCAGCGCTGAACGTCGTGGGAGACTTTGCACGGCGATCGGTAGTTCACTCGTAGATGTCAAACCGAGCTCACGTGTGCCGCTCTCTTCCCTAATTAGGAGCGTGGTGTGGAAAAGCGCGTGAGAGGGTGTGTAGGAGCACCATATTCTTTGGTAAAACAAGTAATAAGACGCTGCAAAGTAAAGACGTGCCTCACGCACACACACATCTATTCGCTGCTGGATGCGATGGTGGTGGCGGTGGCAGCAGCAGCGGCTGCTTTCTGATGACTGTGGATTTCAACGAGATGCGGAAAGAGCGCGCAGAAATCCTTATCTCGGCAGTTGAACGCCAGCGATGTCATCGCCAGCTCGCGTTTCTGTTAATGGCATTAGTAACACCGCATGACTCAGCAGTGGATAAGCACACCAAGCACTCTAGTGCATTGCAAACAGAAGCACATACCTCTTCTTCACTTGTCTCAATGCTCCCAGTGGTCATCTGATCTTCAAGCTGCGAGATGCAAGCACGAGTATAGCATTTGTTAGTCAAGATAGTAAGTGTTATGGGCGTGATAGTAAGAAAGCTGACTCATCGGTACCATGAACGAGTAGAGGCCCGTGAGGATGGACGCCACAGCCCAGACGGGGTTCCACGTCTCCGGATGGAAGTCCGACATGCTCAGGCAGATGCGTCGGTTCACCTCAAAGCGCCCGTTCGGCGTGAGCATGAGCACGGCCGGCGGCTTCATCGGGTACTCGGGTGGGAAGCGCAGCTTGCCGTGATAGAAGCCGCCGGCGTAGGGCGAGTCGGCCGTGCCCGTAATCACGTAGTGCCACTCGAGGATGTTCTTCTCCAACGGCGCGGCCTGGATGTTCTCCACGGGCGAGCGCTGCAGGTTCAGGTACTCCTTGCGCAGGCGGTTCGTTGCCATCGCGGACGCCATGGCTCGTGCTCGGAGCTTTGTTGCCTCTTCCCGTTCGTGCTTTAGATTGCGTGAGAGGGTGCGTAGGAACACCATATTTTTGGGTAAAAACAAGTAATTTCAAGGTCGTTTCTGTAATAAAAGGATTCGGCAAAGCTGGCGCGCAAACCGATTTTTTTGGCGCCATCTTGGAAATCGTACTTTACTGAATCCATTATAACAGGCCGCTTTTTTGGCTCGCTTGAAACTGCAGCGCACTTCGCACACACGCAGAGAGCACACAGCGAGCAGCGCAAGCAAGAGGAATTATGAGCTCACGACGCTCGGGTAGCAGCACCGGCAGCTCGCGCAAGGCGGCGCTGGAAGAGATCCGGCGGCTGCGCGATGGTGGCGGCGGCGCAAGAGCTGAGACCGCCGAAGAGCGCTCGTCGCGTATCTCGACCTACGTGCCGCAAGAAGAGAGCGTGTACAAGACCGTGACCGAAGCGGAGTATGAGAAACTCGTACGCGAGCGACGCCAGGGGCTTCCGTTCGTTGAGAATGACGATGGCGAGATGGGCTACTTTGATGATGGCGAGGAACAGTTCTTCGAGTCCGACCCAGAGCCCGATGCCGCGGCTGGCGCCGATGGCGAGGACGACGATGCGCCCGGTAGCAAGAAGCGCAGCGCCGGCGCGCTCTCGAGCTCGTACATGCGACGAGCCAAGAAAATGCAGCGCGCGAAGCTTGGCTCGGGCAACGACCAGAAGATCACCAACATGTTTTTTTCCGCTTCCGGTGGGCCGAAGGGCAAGGGGGTCGCGACAGGCGGCGCCGCGGCCAACGGGGCTCCTGGCGGAAACAAATCGCGAGCAAACGCCAAGCGGGGTACACTCGCGGCTTTTCTATCGACTTCTTTGTTGCAGTATCTATTGTGTGTGAACACTAACGCTTTGCTTCTTGTGTGGAAGCAGACATTGACTTGGACAGCATGCTGGATGACTTGACGAGCAACCCAACCGAGTCTCGTCAGACGTACGCTCGCCCGATGCTATACTCAGCGAGCGCCTCAGCGAAGACCACCACCAGCTCTTCTTCATTCAGCTCGACGCAGCGATCTACAGTCACGACGACTTCCTCTTCATCCAGCTTCATCGATCGCTCCTCGCAGAAATTCACGAGCCAGTACGATGACGATGACAATGCGAACGATGACATCGCCATGGACGACGACAACGCATATGAACCTGATGTCAGTGACGAACCGATGGATGCCGATGGCGAGCTCAACGGAAACGGTGATTCGGCCAATGAAGACACCAAGACAGTGAAGTCAGAGGAAGACAAAAATGACACGAAGGAGGAACCTGCTGCGAAGCCAGTGCTGAGCAAAAGAGATTTGCTGTTACGCAAGGCGCGTGAGGGTCGACTGCAGACCACGGAGCCGACAGCACGCGTCCTCGCGGGTGAACCACTCGAGACACCTGACGAGAAGCCGAAGCCAACATTCTCTGGTGGCTTGGTCGCTGACGTGCCTTCGAACGAAGTTGCCGAGTGGTGGCAAGTCGGTGACGCGATGAACAAGGGGTCTGAGGTTGCCGACCCTGAAGCGGAGCCAGAGGCGCTGGCCACTTCCGACACGATCCAGTTGTACTGGATGGACGCGGTTGAGGTCCGCGACCGGCCTGGAAAGATCTACCTGATTGGAAAGATCAAGACGTCCAACAGCGGCGGGAAGAACGGCACGCCCACGTACAAGAGTTGCTGCGTGATCGTGAACAATCTGGATCGCTACATGTACTTGGTGCCGAAGGGCGAGCAGATGCTCAAAGAGCTGCCCAAAGCCGAGCAGCAGCAGGCGTGGATGAACATGCACGAGGAGATCCGCAAAATCCTGATCCCGTCGTGCATCACGAGCAAGCGCGACCAGGAGATCTTCCAGACCAAGCTCGTGGAGCGCAACTACGCCTTCGAGGCCGCCGACATGCCGCGCGGGAAGAATCTGTACTTGAAAGTCAAGTACGCAGCCAAGTACCCGTCCCCTCCCACGGACATCTGCAATCACGGCGGCAAGACGTTCAGCCGCATCTGCGGCGCGTTCACGCGACCGCTGGAGAACTTCCTCATCAAACGCAAGCTGCTGGGGCCTGGGTGGATCGAGATCACGAACGTGCGCAAGTCGAACGAGAGCGCGAGCTTTTGCCATGCCGAGTACGAGACCTTCGCGCCAAAGAACGTGAGCTCGATGCAGGGAGGCGGGCTTGCGCCGCCGCCGCTGACGGTTATGAGTCTCAGTCTCAAGACCGTGTGCAATCCGATCACGGGCAAGCATGAGGTTGTTGCGCTCTCAGCGCTCACAGAAAACGGCGTGAGCTCTGACGGCGGCAGCGCACGCGCGAACCCGCAGCACCGGATTTCTCACTTCACGGCCATTCGTCCGCTGGATGCAAACACCGAGTTCCCGAACGAGTACGTCGCGGCGGCGCAGAGAGATAGTCGCTTCGGTGGCAAGAACGAGACTGGCGTGCCTACGATCAACAAGGAACGCCTGCGCATTGAGCTGAACGAGCGCATGATGCTCAGCTACTTTTTGACGCGCGTGCAGCACGAAGACCCGGACGTGATCGTCGGCCACAACTTGCACAAATACGTACTTGACGTGCTCGTGTCGCGCATTGACAACTACAAACTTGGTGGCCTCTGGTCGAAGCTCACGCGCCTGCGTCGTGGTCGCTTGAATCCCATGAAGGAGGGCGAGGGTTGGAATGAGCACCGCATGGATGACATGGTGAACGGTCGATTGTTCTGCGACACTTACGTGTCGTCCAAGGAACTGCTGACGTCCCAAAACAACTACAGTCTCTCGCACTTGGTGCAGACGCTGCTCTCCAAGGAGCGCATTGAAGTGGAAATGGCCGACATCCCGCAGATCCTGCACGGCGGCGCGAACAACTTCATCCGCTTCCTGCACCACACACTCGACGACGCTATGTTCGTGCTCCGGCTCATGCACAAGCTCGAGGTGCTGCCGCTTTCCAAGCAACTCGCGAACCTCTGTGGCTACTTATGGACACGCACGCTCGAGGGCAACAAGCGCGCCGAGCGCATCGAGTACCTGCTCCTGCACGAGTTCGGCCGCTCGAAGAACAAGTTCATCGTGCCGGAGAAGTTCAAAACGAAGACTGAGGCCGATAAGTCCGGCAAGAAGCGCGAGGCCTCGTACGCCGGTGGTATGGTCTTTGCGCCGAAGAAGGGGCTGTACGACAACTTCGTGGTGCTCCTGGATTTCAACAGTCTCTACCCGTCGATCATCCGGGTACGTTTGTGTGTTCGTGGTCTTCATGTCGTATGTGTCTGAGCTTTTGACTGACTGTTCTCTGCTCTGTAGGAATACAACATTTGCTTCACGACGGTGGAGCGCCAGCTTATGGACGAGAATGGTCACACCGTGCCTTCCAGCAGGAAGAAGAAGGCCAAGCAAGTGCCCGTGGCGATTAACGAAGACAACATGGATGATGAAGACATTGACCACGAGGCTGAGCAGGAAGACATCGCAGCAGACTCGGACATCCCGCCACTTCCCAGCAGCGCGTGTGAAGAAGGTGTTCTACCTGCGGTGATCAAGCGGCTGCTGGAGTCTCGTAAGCAGGTGAAGCAGCAGCTCAAGGTCGAGACGAAGGCTGGCAACACGGAGAAGGCCAACAAGCTGGACATTCGCCAGAAGGCAATCAAGCTCACGGCCAACTCGATGTACGGCTGCCTGGGCTTCCGTAACTCGCGCTTCTACGCCAAGCCCATCGCGGCGCTGATCACGTCGACGGGTCGCCAGACACTGCAGCGCGCCAAGGAGGTGGCCGAGCAGGAGTGCGGCTATGATGTGGTGTACGGCGACACAGACTCGATCATGGTAGACTCGCGCACGGACAAACTCGATGATGCCAAACGCATCGGACGCGAAATTCAGGTGCAGTGCAACAAGCACTTCAAGCTGCTGGAGCTCGAGGTGGACTACATCTTCAAGACGATCCTACTGCTTAACAAGAAGAAGTACGCGGCGCTGGTGCTCAAGGAGCGGCCGAACGGCGACGCGTTTTTCGATAAGGAGGTTAAGGGCCTCGACATGGTGCGCCGCGACTGGTGCGTGATCTCCAAGGCCGTCGGTAATGAGATCCTGGACTTCATTTTGTCCGGCAGCTCGCGCGACGAGGTTGTCGAAAGTATCCATGAACACCTGGAGCGCGTGGCTGAGCGCGTGCGGTCGGGTAACGAGCCCATCGAGCAGTTCGTGATCACCAAGAGCCTGAACAAGCAGCCGGAGCAGTACCCGGACCGAGCCAAGCAATTCCACGTGCAGGTGGCGATCTCCATGCGCGCGCAGGGCAAGCCCATCGGCGCCGGCACGCACATTCCGTACGTCCTCTGCCTGGAGGAGGAGCCCGGTAGTGGTCGTCGCGCGTACCACCCGGATGAGGTGAAGCGCTCGGGTGGCAAGCTCACGGTTGACGTCGAGTGGTACCTCGAGTCGCAGATCCACCCGCCCGTAAACCGCCTGTGCGCGCACATTGAAGGTACGTCGAGTCCGCAGCTGGCGCACTGCCTCGGGCTTGACACATCCAAGTTCTCGCACTCGGCCAACCACTTTGGTGAGGAGAACGATGGCGCCGACACGATCCCGAGCGTGCTGCAGAACGACGCCGACCGCTTCAAGGCATGCGCGCCGCTGAAGATCACGTGCAGCAGGTGCAAGCTCGCGAGCGCGTTCCCGGGTGTTTACGGCACGCGACTGACAGACGGCTCGCTCTTCAACGGCCTGAGTTGCCCGTCTCCCGAGTGCCGCGCGGACTTCTGGGGTTACGACAAGGAAGGCATGAACGGCAATGTAGGCGACGACCTGCAGGCTGTGCTCTCGAACCGGCTGCACATCGCCACGCGCGAGGCCACGAAGAAGTACTACGAGGCTTGGGTCGTGTGCTCGGACGTGACGTGCAAGACGCGCACGCAGAAGCAGTCGCTGCGCGGCAACGGCAATATCTGCTCGGCGCCCGGCTGCCGCGCCACGACCACGATGGAGTTCCCGGACAGCGCACTGTACACGCAACTCAAATTTTTTGAGGCACTCTTCGACGTCGAGCGCGCACTGAAGAAGATCCAGGAACAGCGCAGCCGTGGGGCGAACGCTGCGAATGCGAATACGGTGATTGACCTGAAGGCGGACTTGCCGCAGCTCTCGGAGCGCCATCGCGCGGTGTTCAAGAAGCTGCACGACCAGGCCTACGAGGTATGCTGTGTTCTGTGATGCTCTGTTGTTAGTTTTGTTTTGTGTTGAGTTTGACATCGTCTTGTGCTCTTCTGCTGTGTTTGTCTTACAGGCGGTGCGTCGTAACGACTACAACTGGGTCAAACCTGCGATCTGGCAGACGCTGTTCACATAGGGAGAAGGGACGACAGGCAAGCAAACGCCACATGGTCATCATCGTTATGTCTGTAAGTGGCAGGGAGAGAGCGTTATTTATCCAGCCATTTGCGGCCTTCGCTCTCGTACAAGCCTACTCACTCATCTCAACGTCGCCTTTGAAAAAACTAGGGACAAGCCAGGTAGGAACGTGTACTCCCTCATCAACAAACTCACAACTTCATCACCATATTCGTCACAAAGTCTTGATGCTCAGATAGTTGTCTTTACTTGATCTCTCGGAGGCTCTACTACTCCTTTGGTAAAGCATTTTACATACCCTCGCTCTTGAGCAGGTGGCTGATGGCCGACACGAGCTCGCTCTGCGCGATGTCAAGCGCCGGGTCCGCGATCTTGTCGGTCAGCAGCTGGTCGAGGTGCTTGCGGATGGCCTTGATGAGCACGCCGATGCGCGCGACGGCGGCAAAGTGGATCCACCCGTCCAGCTTGAGCAGGTTCTTCTCGTGTACGACCTCGAGCTTGCCGCCGAAGAGTAGCAGCGCGTACGGGTTCACCATCGTGCTTTCGCGTACGAACACTTTGGACGTTTGCACGAGCTCCGTGTAGAGTAGCCACGGCGAGTCGTACTGCGACTGTACAAAGTTGCACGACGACGGGTGCAGGAACACGCGCTCGCGCGGCTGGAAATGACTGTTAGCATTAGCGGCCGGCGGCTGCTTTTCTTCTTCACTAGCCAATGGCGGTGCCGACCGAATGAAGTACCGGATCTTCTTGGCGTCGTGCTCCTCCGTGAACGCGCCATGGGCCGACTGGAAGTACTTCTGCTCCGGGTACACCACCTGCGCCACGTTCCCGTACAGCCCCGCGCACAGCGCCGCCTTGACAATGCGCGGCACGCTCGCGTTTAGGTTGAGCTGCTCGGCGTTGTACGAGTCATAGAAGCCGATGTCGCCCAGCTGCGTCAGGTACTGCTGCTTGAGGTCCAAGATGCTCTCGAGCGTGTCGAAGGAGAGTCCGTAGTCCTTACAGAAAGAGCGCTTGAGCTTCTGTCCCTTGAGTGGGATGTACTTCTCCACGACTCTGCAGATCAGCAGATGGTCGCTCTTGAGGTTCCCATTGAGCTCCTTTTTGAGCGCGTCCTGCTTCTCCCTGAGCTCTGGGTCAGCCATGCTCATCACAAACGGGTTCTTGCTCGAGATGCACGCCGCAATAATCGCCACGGGCTCGATACAGCGCAGAATGGAGCCATAGACGAGAAACTTGCCGATGCGTGCGTCCAGCGGCAGCATCGCCAAGTGGTTGCCCAGTGGCGTAAGCTTCACTTCTTCGTCGTCAATGTGTCGCTTCTGGGAACCGTTGCCCTTGTCCGCGTTGACTTGCTTGAACGCGGCAATTTCCACGAGCTCCTGCATGGCGGCATCAATGGCTTCTTGCTGCGGTGGCTCGATGGCCTTAGCCAGGAAGCCCTTGATCGAGCCGAGGTCGAGCTTCTTGATCTGGAGACAGAGCTGCTCAAGCGAAACGCGGTGGATCTCCGCAGAGAGCTGCGCCTCCATGGACGCGAAGCGCTTGCGCGAGAAGACGCGATAGCACGTCCCCGCCTGGACACGACCCGCTCGACCCTTGCGCTGGTCGCACGCCGCCTGCGCCGCCCAGCAGTCGAGCAGCTGCGAGCGGCGTTGGCGGTTGTCGTACACCATCTCCTTCACCTTGCCACAATCCACCACGACCGTGATGTCGTTGATCGTAATGGACGTCTCGGCGATGTTGGTGCTCACAATGATCTTGGTCTTCCCCTTGGGTGCAGGGCGGAACACGAGCGCCTGGTCGGCGCCCGAGAGCGAGCCGTGCAGCGCCAGGACCAAAATCTTACTGGCGATCTGGCTCGTGTGCATCAGCATCTCCATCAGGCGCTTGATCTCCGCAGTACCCGGCAGGAAGACCAAGATTGCGCCGCCATCCGTCTTCTCTCGTTCGATCAGGTGGGTGATCAGGTGCGCGACCATGTCGTAGTCGATCCGCGAATCATCGATCTTATCAGCGAGCTCCTGCGTGGACAGCTCGTGCAGCCGCTTGCTCTTCTCTTCGTCCTCGTCGTCATTCTCTCTCTTGTCGTTCTTCTTCGTCTTCTTCTCCATCAGCAACTTCTTCGGCACGTCATACTTCGTCATCGCGAGGATGTCGTCAAGAAAGTTAATCTTCACGGGGAACGTGAACCCGGGGATGTCGAGAACGGGGCACGGCGCGCTCGACACGGCCCTGTTCAAATGCAAGTGTATGACAACATATTCATAAGGTTAGGTGTTGTTGATAAAAGTACTAGTGACAACAGAAGGCCAGAGGCATACGCGAAATAGTTGACGAAGAGGTCCGAGTTCATCGTCGCGCTCATGAGAATCAGCCGCAGATCTGGCCGCTTCGGCAGCAGATCACGCAGGATTGAGAGCAGGAAGTCCGTGTCGATGTTGCGCTCGTGAACTTCGTCGACGATGATGTGCGAGACCTTTTACAGTCGAAAACAATGCGGCACGCCAGTTAGTACACAACCAATTTCATCACGTCAAAGTACAGCAGTACCACGAACACATACCCCAGAGAGTGATCGATCAGACAACAGTCGTCGAAGCAGCACGCCCGTTGTGCAGAACAGCAGCCGTGTGTTGGCGGATTTCTTGGCGTCCATTCGAATCTGGTACCCGACAATGTCAGCAATCTCCTCGCAGCGCTCCTGCGCCACTCGGGTGGCCACGCCAATGGCAGCGATACGGCGCGGCTGCGTACAGATGATCTGGCATTCGCCTCCACGGTTGCTGTTGATGTACTCGTCGAGGATGAACTGTGGCACCTGAGTGGTCTTACCACAGCCCGTCGCGCCACACACAAGCACCACCTGGTTGTACTTCACGTACTGTACCACGTTCTCCTTCTCAGCGGCCGCTGGCAGCTTTGCACGCGCACGCTGCATCTGCTGGAACTCGGACTTTTTGTCTTTACTCTGGCGCAGCTGGAAGAGCTTGTCACTCATGCGCTTCACGGCCTCAACGTCCACTTTCTTCTCGAAGTTACCGTTCTGACGCTTCTTTGGCTTCTTCGTCTGCTGGCTGTTGCTTTTCTTCTTCTGGTCCTGCTTGCCGCCTGCTGATGATGCTGGCATTGGCGCAAGTGGGGGCATCGTCTTCTTTGTCTGCTTCTTAGCCGACGCATGCGGTAGGAGAGCGATCTTCGGAGCCTTCGACTTCTTCGCACACTCGCCCAGAATTGAGTCGACCACCACACAAATCTCGTAGATCATTGGCTCCCCCAGCATGCCCGCGCAGCTCTTGAGCACACTGCCGCACGTGAACAGCAGGAACGGCGTGAGTGCAGGGTTTGTCGTCGTGAGACCGATGATCGGCAGCTCAAATGGGTACTTGGATGTGCCTGGCAAAAAAATCTCGAGCTGAACGTTATCTGAGACCTGAAGCAGCAACAGTTGCGTCGCACTACTCGGCAGCACCTGCGCTTCAAACTTGTCGTCGTAGATGGCTTCGAGCGCGAGCAGCTCGTCCTGACGCTGCATCGCAATCTCCTCATCGTCTGGAAGCGTTCCGTCCTTTACTTTTGTGTTTTCAACCTCAAAGTGCTTGAGCTGGTGTGGGAAGAGCTCTGTTAGCAACGCAAACATGATCTCGGGCGATGGGGATTCATTACCAGCGTCGTCTGGGTGGGTGCGCAAATACCCATTCGCAACGGCGATGGCGTCACGGCGGTCGTAGCCGTACTTCATCAGCCGCTGCACCAACACGGGGGACATGGCCGTCTGCTCCTCCTGTGACTTACTGTTCTTGTCACCTGTCGTGAGCACCACGTCCAGCTGTGTGCCTTCGGGGTTGAAGCCTTTGGGCAGGTTGCCCTCGGGCACGTTCAGACAGAGCCAGTCAAGAATGATCGTCATGAACTCGTCGTCTGAGTGGTCGGAATCCCTCTTGCACGCCTGCAGCGCGCCCTGGATGTGCGTTTGTTGGAAGCCAATCTTGCGCAGCTGCTTCGACACGCGCTCGTAGAACTCGTCACACGTCACTTTGTCTTCGTCCTCCTCATCGTCCACGGTAGTGCCATTATCATCGCCATCATCATTATCACCACCGGCTGAGGCGGACGTGATAGTTCCGAGCGTTCGCAGCACCTGCTCGATCATGTCTCTGCACGCGGCGCTCATGAACACCTGCTTGTGCTGATTGGCGCGCTCGCGGTTCTCCCGCTGGCGCTGTTTCTTGTTGCGCTCCTGCTGGCGCTCCAGCTTTGCCTTCTCGAACTCGGCCTGGGACGCAAACTGGCGATCGAGCGTGAGCTCCACGGGAAACTTTTTCACGGGCTTGGCGTCAGCGACGGGCGAGCCGGGTGTGTTGCCCCAGAGATCCATAGCATCCTCACCATCGCTTTCAGTATATGGGGCAGCTGTGATAACTGGGATGGAAGGCTTGGTCGCCTTCCTTGCAGCAATCGCAGCCGCTTTCTTACTCACGAAGCCTTTCTTCACCCCAGGGTCTTCGGCAGGCGCCGCCATCGCGAGCCACAACTCGCGGTACGGGTCCGGCAGCTTGCGCTCCAGCGGCCGCTGCGGCTCAATGTATTTGAACGCCAACAGCGCGGCGCAGTGTTTGGCCTCGTCCAGCGTATCAAAATCTTGCGTCGGGCAGAACTTGAGGTCCTTGGCCGAGTTCTTGTCGTCCGGCAGCACACAGCGTACTCTAAAATACCCACACAACCACGCACGTTACGACATTGTAGCACAAACCAGTCAGCGTATAGCGGTAGGAAACGCACCTGAACTTGCCCTCCGAGGCCTTGGCATTCGGATAGAAGGCGTTGCGACGCTTCTTGGACTGGCAGTACTCGTGCAGCAGCTGCATGGGCGTGCGCTGCCACTCCTTGCAGAGCACACCCTGGCGCATCGTCTTCTCGATACAGTCACATAGACACAAGCGTGAGGCTAACAGCCTATACATCACTATTAGCAACAACTATGCGTTACACATACGCACCTCGCCCATGGACACGGCCACGGTGCCCGCGCCGCGCTGGCGATGGCCTGGAGTTCGTCCGCCTCGCATCGCTTTCGTTCACCTTGTTTCGTTGGGTCAAGCAGTCCACAGCCTGGTCAACAACATAATTAATGTGGACCACCTAAATACATATTTTACATCATTATAAATGTGAACCACACCAGATCATCTTCTACCACACCAGTATCACCTTATATCCGTGAGCCCATTGTTAAGTCACGAAAGACGGCTCAATTGGTGTCCAAACAAGCAAAAGCGCATGATGATGGACGAAGCGATACCTGAGGTGACAGATGCGCTGGACGCTGGAGCGCAGACGCAAGCGCGTGTGCGCCCGCCAGGCCGCCTCCTCGTCCCGGACGTCCGAATCCGCATCAGTGCTGCTGCGAACACGAAGCAGCTGGAGAAGCGCTTCAACTACCTCTGGCAGAGCGCGCACAGTATCCTGCCCACGAACGCGCTCCTGGCGCACCAAATGATGTACGATCTCTCGCTTTCTTCATGCCAACGTGCGCTATTGTGCATGATTTCTAGTATTTGCTGGTTTTGTGGTACTGCTGCTAAGACACATGCATGCGGATTGTATGATTACACAGCTCTTCCATGATGGAGATGGCGCGCACCAATCGCGTGGAGCTCCCCGCCGCAGTGCTGGACTTCGTCTGCGAGTGCTGTGGCGCGCTGATCGTGCCGAGCTTGTCTGCTAACGTACATGTGCAACCTCAGACGCATAAGTCAAAAGCGAACCGCAAGCTGACGCGGGAGCGACGCAAGTTGGCAGCGCAAACGGGGATCCCGGAGGTGCCGCAACTTCTGCTCAACGTCCTGGTACGTCTTACTTTGTGGCTGTTTTCCACAATGCGTGAATGCCATTGAGTTGACTAACTCTTGTGTTGCGTTGGCGTTATGCTTTGTGCAGCGCGTCTCGTGCCGACGCTGCAATCACGTAAACATCCGCGCCGGTGCATCTGAGATCATCAAACCAAAGGCCAAGAAGCGCCAGCTCGAGAGCTCTGTAGCAGGTGAGACAAAGTGTTTTATTTATCCCCCTACTTGATACGAAGCCCAAACTGACTTGGACACTCGACCATGATGCCTGTAGAAGTAGAGTCTGAGGTCAAGCGTATCAGAACCGCTGAGCCCACATTCGCATCCCAAAGCGGCTCTGCATCAGACGCAAAACCAGTGCCGGAGGAGCTGCCGCGGAGCATGTTCGCGCCGCCGCCGAGTCCTCCGAGAAAGCTGCTCGACGGCCCGAAGAAGAAGAAAAAGAAGAAAGCGCCGGACGCCGCCGTCACAGCCGTCAAGAGCAACCTCAGCTCCTTCCTGCAGAGTCTTCGTCCGGGTACTTCCAAATGAGAGGCCGCTTGCCACAATGTAGGTTTCACTATTGCATTAAATGAACTAGATTGCATGAGATCACTATGCTGTAGTATCCTTTATTAGCTTATGTGAGAGAAGACTTGGGCGTTGGACCGAGCGTCGTCAACTGCGTCCACGAAGCACGAAGTACATCGTCCCGGCTTGGCAAGCTCCAGGATTTCATCGTCGACGGATACCGCGCGCTCATGGAGCCTGAGAACGCTACGTCCCAGTGGTTTGCAACAACATCACCATCGCCGTCATCAGCTAGTGGCTCCAATGATGATAATGCATAGATATCGGCTTCATCTGAGAGTGGTGCTGCCTTCTCGGCTTTGTTAACGCTGCCATCACAAGTTTCAACCGTATCACTTGGCGGTTGCGTAGACTCTGGTGAGTCATCATCCCCAGGCAACTCAACTGCTGCCTTCGTCTCTATTGACTCGGAAGTTCGAGGCTTCTCCTGGTTCTCACTCTGTAGCTCTGGCTGAAGCGGGGCTGCCGGAGTAGCCCCTTGCTGCGCTTGAGGTTTGTCCGCCTGGCGCTGTCGTCGAGGTCGCTTTTGAGCCTTTGCGAGCGTCTGGTTGCGCTCCGTCACTTTGAAGATCTTGCCCAAGATGCCAAAGAGCTTGTCGCGGGGTGGGTCTTTTTGCTCCTCGAGGATCTATGTAGACACCATTCGTCAAATACATCAGTCTCCAGTAAGAGGATACTAACAAATTTTCATAGCTCACCCTGCGCGTGTCCCGGATCGGCATCTGCACCATCACGAGCGTCTGGTTGTGTACGAGGCCGTCGTAGAAGTGGAAGAAGCCGTCGACGGTTGTGAAGTTGTCATCCCAGAAGAGCACCTGCAGACTCTTGTTCACTCGCAGCACCGAGCCAAGCTGGCGCGCCAGCGCGTCCCCACACTCGTTCCCAGAGACGTCGAGCACCTGCAGAATGTTGTTAAACGCCAGCGCTGCCACTGCTGCCGTGATCACGTGAGGTCCAAAGATCATCGACGAACCGGTCTTCAGACAGAGCTCCCTGAGTGGCAGCGGTTGGGACGATGTGCGGACGTCGCTGAGTGATGAACATCTGTGAAGGACCTGTTGTTGCTGCTGCTCGGCTTCTGGGCCTCCTTGCTGAGTGGCTGTGCTTCCTCCTAGGATAAGAGCGAAGGCATTGGCTGCTGCGACCTCAATGGCACTCGGTCGATCGAGCGAGACGGACGATTGCTCATGAAAGCGCTGCAGGCTGCTCTGCGTGTCCCTCCTCACGTACCCATTGCCCTCGAGACTCAGAGACGTGAGTGTTCGACAGCCTCGTAGTGAGTGTAGGAGCAGGATCGACTGTTGTTCGGCACACACACAAGCCACGGGAGTCAGTCTACGTGGAATATTTAACAGCTAATGTAAACTGAGGGAGCACAGGATATTGTACGTACCGTCTTGTCGTGCAGGCACGTGTAGTCGAGACGCAACGAGGCGCGCCCGACAAACGGAGCGGCGTCAACCATCTGCGCCAACAAGCTTGCCTTCTCACCACTGAGGTCGTTCTCACTCAGGTCCACCAGACAGGGTAGTGCACGGCCCGTGTTCTTGAACATGGGCGCGAGGATGCACTTCAGGTAAGGCTTCTTGAGCCCCTGGGTGCAGTGGAAGCTCTCGGCCTTGACTTTCGCGGACGCGTGACTGGAAACGCGCGTGAGCGACTGCACCAACAGCGCTCGGGGACTGAACTGGCTCTGCATGCCTCGCAGGAACAGTGTTGAGAGGCTCTGTGTCTTGCCCAGGATCCAGCCTAGGTCCTGACTCGCCTGAGAGCGCATGCGGTTGTACGAGAGGTCGAGCACGCGCAGCGAGGACTCGTGCAGCAGGCTGTTCTGCCGTAGAGCCTGAAAGAACACGTTCAGATCCAACTTCGTCTGGGAAACGTCGAGCCGATGTAGCGCAAACGCGCCTGTGATCCAGTTTGAGAGCACACGTGTGCCATCGCCACTGAGGTTGTTGCCCGACAGATTGAGTTCTCTTAGTGACGATGAGAACGCCGTGTTGGACTTCATGGCCAGCAGCAGACGCCGGTTGCATGCTGGGGTAAGACTACACTGTTCCAGCTGCAGTATCTCAAGCCCACTGGGTAAAAGCTCAAAGATTGTCGCCATCTCGTTCGCCATCGTCTGCGAGAATGCGTTGAACGAGAAGTCCAGTTGCTTCAGCGGCAGCGGCTGCTGCTGCCCTCGTTTGATCGTAGACTGAAGTACCACGTGCTGCAGGATGCGCAGCGACCGCGCCGACAGGTCGATGTTCGTGAGCGTGAACGCCCTGATCGAGGAGAACGGGGACAGCAGCGCCTGAAAGAGCGCGCTCATGCCCACCTCATTCATCGCCAAGTCGTACACCACGACAGAGTCGAAGCAGTGACAGTGCTCTAGCGTACGCGCGAGCGCCTGCACTTCTCGCAGCTGGATCGTCAGGTTCGACGACGAGGATCCTAAATGACGCTGGAGAGAGGACTGTAAGGACTGCTGCTGATATCCGTTGACACCGGGAGGGAACTCAAGGCAGTACTGAAAGTCCACGCACGAACCAGCGCACTCGATGAGCCGTGTGGAGACGCTGGAGCGATACGGCACGCTCAGGTCGTCGCAGAATGCGTGGTACGCGGTCGTCATGGCTTCAAAGAGAGACGCTTTGCTGCTGCTGGTTGCTGAATTGTCAGTGGCGGGGAAGAACTCTTCCCAGTGGCACTGCGGAGGCAGCTTGACTTTTGGAAACTGCTTGGCTGGGAACACGAGGCGAAGCCCATGGAGCAGGCGCTGGAGAAGCCGAACGAAGCTCTCAGTGTGAGCACCTGGATCAAAATGCAAGATCTGAGGCGGCTGGTGGTCCTGGGGCTCGGAAACGAAGAGCTGAATGGACGCTGTGGGCGCTAATGTGGGGGAACTGGACGAGCTACTTGCTTGCAGTACGTGGAGCTGCTGGATGTGCATAAGTTGAATCTCCTTCCAGCTCACGAGCTGCGTCTTGAACGGTTTCTTGCGCTGCAGCAGCCACATGCGGAACGAAGAGATAACAACCAAGCGCTTGTGAAACTTGCCGGACTTGTGCAGTAATACCCATTTCATGAGTGCGGGCGTGTCGTCACGGGTGACAAAGAGCTTCTCGATCGTTGCGAGCTCCTGGGGCTTGAGCTCTTCGTAGCTCAGGCGGTTGATCGGCCATCTGACGCGGTCTTCTGAGTTGCAGCCACCGTCGCTCTGTTCTTCTGCTCTCTGGCCCATGGTCTCGGCGGACTAGGAGAACGTCAAAAGGGTGCGTTAGAAGATAGCTTCAATATCCTCGTTCTCTCGGAGTGCGCAATGAGCGATCCAAGCCACAGTCCAATGAATAGAGCTGTGGGTTGTTTAGCTTATCACCTTGAATTGCTTCCGAACCCGATCACATGAGCAGGAGCTACACAAATAGAAAATGCACGCGAGATAGCGAAACGGAAAGAGCGAGTTGGCCATTTGCAGCACTGAAATAGCAAAGAAAGACATATGTGAGTTAATCGAGCCGAGGCTCGCAAAATCGACCGAGATTTACCAGCTTTCCTATCCACGAGATGAGCATCCGCACCTTGGCCGATACAAGGGGAAGGGCTAATGAGGATCACATGCACACACGAACAAAGTGGCTTGATCCCTGGGCAGCGACGCTTGCCAGCAGCTCCAGCGACGAGAATGCAGCATCCCCTCTTCGACATTTTGACTCTGTGGCGCGCTCGATCCGTGATCCCACTGGGACCGAAATGATTCTTGACACTGCATTTCCACTCTCTCGGCAAAGCGACCAGGCTATAACTGGCGCACTCCGAAAGCAGTCGCTTTCGTATACCCGGCACGTGGTTCCTCGATGCAATCGGTGCACCAGCTCTAGTGGCCGGAGCAGGTGCTTTGACGACGTCGCTGTGCTTTTCGGGCGACGATCGCTCTGTGTGACACCCACGCACTGCTT
>JAADWP010000636.1:0-17839 GCA_023336215.1 Globisporangium iwayamae | reverse complement strand
TGGTCGCACAGTGATCCTGGTGGCGCACCGCCTGTCGACGATCCGGAGCGCGGACCGCATCGCCGTGATCTTTGATGG
Source organism: Globisporangium iwayamae (assembly GCA_023336215.1). Taxonomy (NCBI): domain Eukaryota; phylum Oomycota; class Peronosporomycetes; order Pythiales; family Pythiaceae; genus Globisporangium; species Globisporangium iwayamae. The sequence goes on along the minus strand of JAADWP010000636.1, from coordinate 17,761 downwards.
CAAAGTCGCGGAGCAGGGCTCGTTCAGCGAGCTAGCGGCGAAGAACGACAGTCTCTTCTCGCAAGTGGTGCTCACAAAGACTGATCAATAAAACCTCACGAACGTAACACCATTGACGCATGGGGTTTTCTCTGGGCTTCGTTTGGCAGTTTGGGCTTGTTAATGTGGTCGAGTTATTCCTTCTTGGCGTTCGTATGGGCTACTGACGGTGTCTGCAGCCCAGCGCCAGTGTACTTCTTTAGGATCCACTCCATATCCTGCTCCACGCGCGCGACGATCTCTTGGATGCGCTCAGGGTCCGTCTCGTCCGAGTGTCCAATGAAGCCCTACAGGTTGCATTCACAAGTGATAATGCAACAACACGAAGTGAGCTTTTCATGTGCCACACAAGCCAGAACTGCAGCAGCGAAAGAGAGAGTGAGAGCAAAGGAGGAAGGAGACGCACAGATCGAGCAAAGTGCATGTAGTACTCGCGTGCATCCGGCTCGAGGCGGCGGCTCTCGCGCACGATGCGCCGGTAGAGCGCCAGCACTTGCTGCCTCGGAGCTGCTGCAGACATTGTTGATTGCAAGCAGTTCTCTGTGCAAGTTGCGCTAAAAACAAAGGCCCCCTTTACGGATAGACCGTGGTCTATCCCTACAAAGAGCGACATCTCAGCCTCTTATAAGCATAACCTTCATTTATCCCTTTAGATGCATGTGCGAAGAGCTCCGCTGGCTCGCAACGCCATTCTCGTGAAGCCTAATCTCAAGCGTAGATATCTACATTAGAGCTGAGCAGTTGGAATCGCTCACCCACTCACCTTCCCATCCGCGTTGCCCTCCACAGCACTCGGACGCTCAAACACATTCTCGGGCGACAACTACGACTGGGACCGCAAACACTTGACAAACTTGACGTCCGTCGCATCTGGGTGTTCGGACGTAAATCCCGCGCTCGATGAGATACTTGACGCTAAGAGCCACCCCGTAGAGCTTCTGCCACAGCAGATGCTTGTTTTCTTTGCACGCCAGGTATTCGCGAAGATTGGTGCTCGAGACGCTCTCAGACACAGTCAGGAATTGAGAGTGGAGATGCGACGCTCCGAACAGTTTGACCACGTTTGGGTGGCTGAGTGGAAACCACGTCTCAACGGTGCCAAGAAACACCTCGTGCTCGACCAGATGTTCGCTGACGACAACGGCTGAGCTCAGCCAGTACTCATGAGCCACGTTCGCAGTTTTCGACGAAATCTCCGTATCAGCAATATCAAGCTCGTAAGGCGGGATGAACCAGACTGGAGCCATCGGCGAGTCATCACCTCCAGATGCACCAACAATCTTGTAGCCTGAGGAGGTCCACCATTTCTTGACTGTACTTGTCGCCGTGGACGCGCAGGCTGTGCTGAAGCACCACAAATACCTCGGCTTGCTCGTGTGGCTGGTCGTAAACTCCCGGCGCGATTTTTTCAATCGCTTTTCAAAACTTCACTTGAAGAGCACGCTCGTCGCTAGTACACCACTGCTCCTAGTCTCCCGTAAGAGCTTCCGCTTTGCCACGGCGCTCCAAAAACGCTAACTCGGTGTGGAAATCACGGAGTTGGTTCGCAATACTTGTGCTTGCCACAAGTCGGTCGAGCACACTGCTAGCGGAGCACATCTTCTTGTGCCGAATGAAATGATACAAGATCATGACGAACTGGTAGATGCTCTCCTGGGCTACGTCTTGATCACGTTCGAGCTGGGCATACACCCCTGCAACCGGTCGATCACGCGCATTCACATCGTCTGGAACTCGTACGTCTGTTCTTCATAGTCTCGCACTGTTTGCAGAGTCGCCGATATCAAAGACGCTTGGACGTCGTTTATAATTTTTGCCACCAAGCAGTCGAGCTGAAGCAGCAAAGAGACTGCGCTCGAGCTCCTCCATCGAGCAGCACAGACCAGCACCGTCTCGCCGTCAGCTGCACGAGCGCTGTCACACGCCCCAGTCGAGATGAGTAATTCCACCACATCGAAATGCCCCCATCGAGAAGCAGAAAGCAGTGGTGTGTCTCCCTTAGAGTCGAGCGTGTCAATTTCTGAAAGTGACGTGTCGACACAATCCCTGGAGTGATTTTCGTGATCGGTCGAAGCACTTGATGAAGGCGACTGCACGGGCTCAAGAAGTCCGTGTATGACACTGCTCTTGAGATAAGCCGAACCGCCTGAGGCTGACTGAGGTATCCTCGGACGGTTTGCAAGCAGTAGTCCCACAACATCGATTTGACCTTTCTGAGCAGCGAGATGCAGTGGGGTTGCACCGGATTTACTTGCGACATCCACTCTGGCGTGACTCGCGAGAAGCAGCGAGGCCGCAGTTGTGTGTCCTTCCTGGGCAGCGAAATGCAGGCACGTATGCCCAGAGGTGTCGACAGCATTCACATTTGCGTGGTGCATTCCGTAACAGTTTATAGCTGTGGTTACGTCGGGTTACCCTGTCGACAAGCGCAAAAGGTTTCACAAAGAAAGTAGAAAAGCCCAAGCGAAGAGAAGCAACGCAGCATGGGCGGCGGCGGCCTGCGCATCCTGGGCCACAAGAAGTGGCACGTGTGGCGCAGAGAGAACACTGAGCGCGTGGACCGCGACGAGCAGCAGCACACGCAGCAGCAGCGCCGATTACTATTGGACCAGCGCCGTGTCGAGCAGGAGCGGCGTGCGCACACACTAGAGCAGCAATCACAGAGCACGAGCACGAGTCAGGGGCGAGACCAAGCAGATGACAACGACACAGTATCAGTGGCGGAGCACGTCAATTTTTTCCAGCAAGAGCAAGAAGAACTTGAGCAAAGGCAGCAGTTGCAGTTGGCAGCTGATGGGGCGGCGGTTGGATACAATGACAGAGAATACAAGAGCTCAAGACGAGCACAGGATCAACAAGAGACGCTGGGTCGGCAGGGCCACTTGCCGTGGTACGCAAAGCCTTCGGGTGATGGAGACGCAGCTGGTGTTGATCGTTTAAGCGCCAACAAAGCCAGAGGAGAGCAAAGGCGCAAGAGGTGCGTTTTGTGTGTAAGAGAGAGCTGCTGTTGGGTGGAGCAAATGATGTGCGCAAGTGCGATGGCCGTGGATCTCAAATCTGCGTGTTCGTTCTTGTGCGATATTACAGAGCTCTGGATGACCAAGACCCGCTGAAGCACATGCGACCACGCCGGTCGTCTTTGTCATCCTCCTCATCGTCTGACGAACGCGAGCGCGAGCGCTCAAGGGACGCCGAAGAGCGCACCAAGCGCGTGTACAGGAGCGACTTTTCTCGCACCGGTCGCTCCAAGTCCACACGAGCGAACGACGGCGGAATCGGCTTGGGGACCAATGTGAAGTCAAGCTTTACAGAGGTAGAGAAGAAACCAAAGAAACACAAGAAGAACAAGCGCAAACACAAAGAGAAGGATGAAGTGCTGCAGCAGCTGCGCCGAGATCGCGAGGAGCGCGAGACGAGAGAGCGGCAGCGTGCAGAGGCGCTGATGAGAGGGCGATAAGCCAGCTTGGCTGGCCATGAACACAAACCGATATAACCAACGGCAGCCTGACACCTCTATCAACGGGTGAGCAACCCACAAGAAGCTCAATCAACGATAAGACGCACAACCAAGGCAAGACCGAGCACAAGTTTTTTTTCCAATGGTTGTTGTATTGTTTGACAGTCCCGTTCGCCATTACAAGACACAACTCGTGCATCTCGCAAACTGGCGAGATCATACGACAACTTAGTTGTCCTTCTCAACCTTCTTGATACCACGCAGGCGACCAGTGCGGCGGGCGGCGATGAGACCGACCTTCTTACCGGCTGGGGCGTCGCGACGCACGGTCGACGGGTGACCAATGTGCTGGTGGTTACCACCACCGTGAGGGTGCTCCACTGGGTTCATGGCAACACCACGCACGCGCGGCCACTCGTTACGCTTGACGCGGTACTTGTGGTACGCACGGCCGGCCTTGAGGATCGGCTTGTCGGTACGGCCACCGCCGGCGACGACACCAATCATGGCACGGCACCTAAGAAGAGAACAGCAGAGGAGCACACGTCAGCACTTGTGTTCTTTCGTTCGCGAGTAGCAGCAGTGAAGCGCCATCTGGGAACAATACAAAGATGTAAACAGCACAACAGCAGACACGGTGCTCCAGACAATGATCGCAGGCGAGATGGCAGCACACTTACACACCGCAATGGCGGGAAAGAGGTACTTACTCACCGCTCCATGGGCGGGAACAACACACGAGCACGTGAGTCGCAACGAGATGTCCACAACAACACCTTGCGGTGTTGTGCTTCTAATGCTCATCACGACTCGGCACACCCTTCCGTCCACAAGGGACAGCGAGGCTGCAGTGCTCTCAAGAAACCCCTGTCATACGAGCTCACACACACAAGCACCAGTCCTCACAGACCAGACATGCGCACGCTAGCAGGCAGACGACAAGGGCACTTGGCGTCTTGGGTCGTTTGTTGCTCGTCTCTCAAGACACAAACGGCAGACAACTTACGCAGATGGGACGGTCTTCTTGGAGCCCGAAGGGAGACGCAGCTTGGTGCGGCCCTTGTCCTCGTCGTGGGTCACGATGACGGCGTAGTCGCCCGAAGCACGCGCGAACGAACCACGGTCACCGATGCGCGCCTCCACGTTGCAGACGATGGTACCTTCTGGGAGAGCCGAGAGCGGGAGAATGTTGCCGACGGTGAGGTTGGCCTTGGCGCCCGAGTAGATGAACATGCCGGTGTACATGCCCTCCGCCGCGATCAGGAGCTCGTGGTTGAGCTTGAAGCGGTACGGGTCACGGTAGGTGACGCGCGCGAGTGGCGCACCACGGCCCGAGTCGTGGATGATGTCCTTGACAACACCCTTGATGTAGCCGTGACGCTCAACGTAGTCGAGCGCGCGGAACGCCGCGGCGCCCTTTCGCTTGGAGGTGTGCGACTTGAAGATGCCGCCGGCACCCTTACGCTGGCCACGAATAACACGACCCATGTTGCTGCTGACGGAACTTTAACGGGAAATGTCAAAATGCTCACGTCCGCGCCATGGGCGCAGCTTGCCATGGACAGCGTCGCGAGAAGCACTGCCCACCACTCAACAGACCCCTCTCAAAAGCGTTAGTGTGGAGTGGACCACATAAAACCTGTGCAATGTGATATTACGATGTGGACCACATTTAATTTTGATCGATGATGTGGACCACGTGGTTGAATGATTTCACTGGTGCTGGACGGAGCGACTGTTGGTTTGTGTGGAAGGCTGCGATGAGCAAATGAAAAGCTCAGTTCAATTGGCATTCCGACGGCCGTGGACGACGAGACGCAGGGCCGCTGTAGGCGTCACCAGCATCAAGTGTGTGTGTGTGTGCATTGGATGTGTGTGTATAATAGCATTTGGTATCTCCACCCTATGAATCACCCGGTGTGTAGGGAGGTCATTGAATAATGCGAGAGTCACTCTTCGAGGCTTTATAGTTGGGCTTGACGCAGCGCTCCTCCATCTGCTTTATCGCCCTGGTTTTGCTTCGTACATGCCACCAACCAAAGCAACCAACCAATATGTATGTAGCAGTCTCCTCATCAGCATGTCAGTACGTAGTAGCTTTTCGATCGACTCCACTGAAGCCTACGAGCCTATGTTAATAATACAACGTTATCTTGCACAACTTCATCTCATCTTCATCATCATCACCTTCGCTTGGGCGAATGAGTATTGAACATCGACACGCTGAGCTCATGATACAATGCCAGTGGTGTGTTTCTTTGGTGGTTAAATATTCTCTAATAGTATGCTGTTCGCTTCTGTCTCTAGTTCACAATGGGGTGCTGCGCTGTGTGCTCAAGGCGCCGCGCCGACAGACACCTGAATGCCGTTGCTGTTGCTCCCCACTGACAATGCTGCGCTCGCAGGCGGCTGCGCACTGCTCTTGGGGCTGCGCGCCACCATCCACGGATGCAGCATCAGCTGGTCAGCCGTGAGCCGCTGGCTCGGGTCCTTGAGCAGCAGCTTCGAGATGAGGTCCTTGGCCTCGACGGAGACGTTTGTCCAGGCAGCAAAGTCGAAAGTCACGGGCGCGTGTTTGATGCGCTCCTCGACCTCGTCATCGCTCGCCGTGCCGTCCAAGTCGAACGGATGCGAGCCGCTGAGCACGATGTAGAGCACGCAGCCGAGTGCCCACATATCGCACGCCGTCGTGCAGATCCCGGACTCGAGCAGCTCGGGTGGCAGGTACGCCGACGTGCCGATGTCGTCGAGCTTGTTGTTCACGCTTGCGGGGCCAGCGCTGCCAAAGTCCGCAAGCTTGACAAAGTTCGCGCTCGGCGCATCACGGGAGCTCATGAGGATGTTCTCGGGCTTAATGTCCTTGTGCACGACCCCGTGGCGGTGCAGGAAGCCCAGCGCGCCGCCCATCTCACGGGCGAACGCGCTCGCGCGGTCCTCAGTGAACGCGCCGAAGGCCACGATGTGGTCGAAGAGCTCGCCGCCGCGCGCCAGTTCGGTCACGAGACAGACCTTGCGGCCATCCACGTACACGTCCTTGAGGTCGATGATGTTACTGTGGCCGCCGAGCGCCTTGACGAGCTTGAGCGCCGTGATCTCGCGCTCCAGCGCTGGGTAGTTGCGCTTGTCCGGATCCACGATCTTGATAGCCGCCACCTCGCCTGAATCCTCGTGCATGCCGAGGCGCACAGTACCGAAGGCGCCCGAGCCGATCTGGTCAAACAAGTGCCACTTGCTTGTCTTGTGCTGCGGCTCGATGGCCGCGCGGGACTGCGCATCACGATTCACGTCGAGTCCGACGCTGAGCGCGGCCGCGGCCGTAGCACCGATGACAGCGACGCCCAGGCTGCTCGTGCGCGCGCGGGCGGCGGTCAGCGCCTGGCTGTGAAAGAGCTGGTGTCGTTGAGCTGCAGCAGCAGATGATGATGGAGAAGCGCGCGCCACTTGGGTCTGGTAGGCGCTGGTGAGCAACACACGCGCATTGCGGTGCTGCAGAAGGGCAACGACGCGCTTGACGACTGGCTTGCAAGCAGAGGACGATGGGGAGGTCAGCAGCGCTGGCGAGCGCGTGGCGAGACGCAGCATGCTCATGCGGATTGAGGGGGCTTCTTGACTGTTGCTTGTGTTGCGTAACTTGGTGGGTGGTGATGGGAGTCAGGAGGCGTTTGTTGGGCAATAAGCGAGTACGCAACTGACGCATGAAGGCGGCGACCGCATGGCATGCAGAGAGAGAGCACGAGGTAGGCGGACGGAGCCATTTCGTCTCGTGCTCTCGCACGTACGCTCGTCGCCTCGCGTTCTGAGCAGGCTGACTTTATTCCTCAATCATTTTTAGGACAATTGTTGTTTAAGGACTATTCCTCATTTTTAGAGCATAGAATGTTGAGGACCCAATCAAATCCTCTCTATTCTACATAAAAGCTTTACCCTTTTTAGAAAAAATTATACAAACAGCACTATATAAGTAAAAAAGGGCTCATGACTTTCGTTTCCCTAATCCGCGTCGGAGAAAAAGTCGTATGCACGTAATCTCAGGATGGCTTTGAGTTTGTGTGTTTGTCTATTTGTGTCGTCGGATGTTGAAGTTGTCACAGAAATTCAGCACGACAGTGAATCTGGGCACAAGCCAGCAAGACGCGAGCGATGTCCGCTCAATGATGTCGCCGAACGGGCGCATGCACCTATGCAACTCCAACTGGCGCATCTTGGAGGCGTCCTTCTGTTCACGAACGCTTTGCACTCAACTCTGCCTCATGGACTGCTTGCTACCTTCGCGAGCTTGCTGCCGCGCAACTACCTTTGCTTGCGCAAGAAAAACACCACCTTGCTCCCTCGTTAGTTTGCTTGTTCGTACGTTGGTTTCGCTGCGTGCATGTTGGCTTACTTGCTTGTAGGTTGGCTTGTTGCAACTGTTGTCGTAATAGTTGCTCATACTGCAACAAGCAAAGCAAGCTTGTTTGTTTATCACCAAGCAACGCAAGCTCTTTCATCCGCACAAGTACCAGTTGCCTATCAAAAGATGTGTGCTGTGGAGCTGCCCGCACTCACGTACACGCTCAATGACACCAACACACGAGCAGCTTCCAGTTGTTTGTCTGATACTTTACTTTCACAATCATGCTCTTTCGTTCGCCAGCAACTCTGCTGTTGTTGCTGCACCATCGACTCCCTCCTCCTCTCCTCCACACATGCAAGATCGAAGCTCTTTCTCTCTCTCACGTTGTGTCTCTTCTTTTGCTCGTCCCCAGTCTACAGCGCCACGCTGCCGCTGCCGTCCACCTCGCCGTGCACCTTGGCGGCCTTGCCATTCTTGCGCGCCGTGTTGACCCACTTCTTGGCCATACCGAGCTGCTTGGCGCCCGCGCGCAGCAGCTGCGCCGACTTCTCTTTGCGCTGCTGCAGGTTGGCCACGTTGCTGAAGCGCGGCTTGGAGAGCGTCGAGCGCTTCTCGAGATAGTGCGCCACGTCTGTGGACGGCCGATCCAAGTCAAAGCCGTTGTCGTGGCCGCCGCTCTGGTTCTGCACCCAGTCCTCGTCGTCGTCCTCGGGTTCGGACGCGGACGAGTTGAGCGTCTCGGTTTCCGTGGATCCGGTCGAGCTATTCGAGTCCACGGTCTCGGTGGTTGAGCGTGTGCTGCTCGTCTTGTCCAGAAGTTCATTCAGGCTGTTGAACTCCAGTCGCGCGGCCTCGAGCTGCTGCTTCTTGGCGTTGATGCGCTGCCGCAGATCCAGCTCCTTGAGGTTCGTGGACGCGTCCAGCACCTCGCGCTCGCATGTCCACTCGGTCACAAGGCTCTCGAGCTCGATGTTGACCTCCAGCATCTCCTCCAGTTGCTTGCGCACACGAGCGTTCTCCTCCAGTGCGGCTGCCATCTCGGTGCTGTTGGCCTCCTCCTGCTGGGCTTCGACCTGCAGTGTCACAAACTTCTGCCGTGCGAGTCGTCCGCGCGTGAGCTTCTGCACCGTCACGGCCGCCTCCGTCTCCTTCTGCTTCTCGAGCTCCAGCTGGCGCTGGCGCTCAGCCTCCTCTACCTGCTGCTGAGCCAGCAGTCGCTGACGCTCGGCTTCTTTCTCTCGTTCGAGAGCAAGTTGGCGCTGTCGCTCTTCTTCCTGACGTTGCAGCTCCAGTTGTCGCTCCTCTTCCTCGCGCTGAAGCTCTAGCTGCCGCAGCCGCTCCTGCTCCTGCTGCTCCGCGATGCGCAACTGCTCCAGACGCTCCTCTTCCTCAGCGATGAGCCGCAGCCGCTCGTTCTCCTTCTCCTCTTCCAGTCGCCTCCGGTTGGCCTCTTCGAGCAGCTGAATGCGCCTTTGCTCCTCGGCGTGGCGCACCAGGCGGTAGAACACGCCGCGTGCCTGGTACCCGCGCACGAGCTTCTGGATCACGATGGCACTCTTCTCGCACAGCAGGCGGTACAGCCGCTCCTCCTCGATCAGCCGCAGACGCTCCAGCTCGCGAAGACGTGCCAGCTCCTTACGAGCTAGGCGCTGGCGGAAACAGCACTGGATGCGCACCGCCCGATGCTCGCAGAGCACGGCGAAGAACTCTTTACGACCGACGTGGCCGCGCCACACGCGCTGCATCGTGGCGATCGCCTTCCGCTGACGCTGGAAGACCGCCACAGCAGCGAAGACCTTGACGCGGCGCTGGATGATCGCAAGCGCCACGCGCATCTCCTGGTACAAACGCCGCGCCTGCACGCCGCGCCAGATGCTCTGGATGAGCGCCACATACGCGAAGAGCTTGGCGGCCTTGGCGTGGTCCAGGCGCTCCAGCACACCCTTCTGCAGATAGATCTTGGTCTGGCCCATCTGGAACTCCTGCGGCATTTTGAGCTTGAACTGCTTGACGAGCACCAGGCAGTTCTTGGCCGCGTCGCCGCTCTGCTGCTGCGCCTCGGTTAGGAAAATATCAAACTCACTCGCGAACGCTTGATGCAGCAGCCGGTTCGGGTACCCAGCGCGCGCGATAGAGATGGCCTCGATGACACCGGCGCAACGTAGCTGGTTCACTACCATGCGCTCGTCGATGAGCGTCGTGCTCTTGACGCTGTTGGGCTTGATGCAGCGGATGTAGTGCACGTTCGTGAGGTTGATGTTCTCCATGAGCTTGTTGAGCGAGAGCTTGAACTGCGTGCCCACGGTCATGGACGCCGAGTCGCCACCGTTGCCGCCACCCACGCGCTTGCGAGCCATCGGTCGGGGGGGCGAATCGCCACTGCCTGCTGCTGTAGTTGTTGGCTCCGGGTCCTCCTGCTTGGCGAAGAGCTCCTGTAGAAAGGCCTCGGAGCTCATGCGCATGAGCTCCGAGAGGTCCGGCAGCAGCGCGTCCTTGTGTTTCTCCAGAAAGCCCGTGGCCTCGTACTTGACGCTGTCGGCGTAGTGGTGGATTGTGAACTGCGTCTTGGAGATGCGCGCGAACTCGATCACCTTCTTGCTTGTACGGTACTGCGTCTGGAGCTTGCCCACGAACCCTTCCTCGCTGCCCTTGGGCCGCACAATCTCCTCGTTGAGCAACGCGATGATGCCCATCTTGCTCTCGAGCAGCGCCAGCACCTCCTGGTTGTCCGCGTACTCGATGTGGTCCCACGAGATCTGCTCGCGCGCATACTCCTCGTACACGGACTTGAACACATCCTGCGTGAACTTCTGCTGCAGCTTCTCGTTCGCGTAGTTAATGCAGAGCTGCTCGTACGAGTTGTGCACGAAGCTCTCGAAGCCGAAGATGTCGAGCACACCGATTGCGTGCACCGAGATCGCATCGGCACTCAGACTCGCATTGATGCGCGCGACCATCCAGTCGAAGACCTTGGCGTAGATCGCCTTGGCCAGCGCGTCGCGGCAGGACGCGGCCTGCGCCAGGCTCAGCGGCACGGCGTACACCTCGCCGCCGGCCTTCATCGTACGGCTGCACAACGCCTTGTCCATGGCCGCGACGTCCAGTCCGAGCAGCAGGTTGCTGTACTCGACTGTGTCCATCTGCAGTTGGCTCGCGTCCTCGTTGTCCGGCCGCTTCTCGAACGCCGCCTGACCCAGGTGCAGGATGCCCGAGATCGTCTGGAAGAGCGCTTCCTGCTGGCTCTGCGCGAGACCGAGCAGCGCCAGCGCCGTCTTGGTCTTGGCGAAGTTCTTTGTGTCCTTCACCACGCTGCTCGCGTCGTCCTGCATGTAGGCGAACTTGACCTCACCTTCCAGTCCAAACTGTTCCTTCTCCTTCTGCGTTGAGCCGTGCACTAGCTGGTAGAAGATGTGGTAGTTGCGCTCGCCAGGCTCCTGCGTGATCACGCGCGTCTTCTCAAGTAGGTACGTCTCGCACTTGGCGCCGCAGAGTACGTGCTTGTCGTCGAATTGCAGCTGCGTGAACTTGCCAAAGCGGCTGCTGTTGTCGTTGCGTGTCGTCTTGGCGTTGCCGAAGGACTCGAGCAGCGGGTTCACCTCAATGATCTTGGTGATCGTCTCCTGCCGCGAGCCCGACGCAATGCTCGCGAGGTTGTCCATGACGATCTTGGTTGTCTCGGTCTTGCCGGCGCCCGACTCGCCGCTTACAAGGATGCTCTGGTTCATCTCGAACTGCTTCATGTGCTGGTAGGATGACACAGCCACGGCGTACACGTGCGGTGGCAGATGCTTCCGACTCTTGGCGCGCAGGTACTGCGAATGGAGCTCCTTGGAGTAGAGCTCGTCGAGCCACTGGTACGGGTTGAGCGCCACGCAGATGTCGCCCGTGTACGTGTACGGCAGGCGCTTGTGGAAGCGCTTCTTTAGGTTGTACAAGATCGCGGCTTCGTGCAGGTGGTTGAGCTCGATCATGTCGTCGCAGCCCAAGTGCGGCGACGTGCCGCTAAACGTCGTGTTTTGCAGCGGCAGCACGGTCGCGTCGTCCACGTCGATCACGCGGCGCTCTCCATCGCCGCTGTTACTGCTGCTGTGTGTGTTATCGTCATTATCGCCATCGTCGCCATCTTCCTCGTCGCCATTGCGGAGCTTCTCGATCCGGACCGTGACCTTGCGCTGCTGCTCGTTCACGTCCTCGACGACCACGGGTAGCCACATGCGCTGCTTGTCGGCCACGTAGCAGCGCGAGCCCACCGAGACGCCCAGCAGCGCCGCCGAGTCATTCAAACCCTTACCGGTGCTCATCATGTCCTCTTCTCACCGCTCGTCAGATCAAGACTGACTGAGATAGCAGTAGAGAGAGCGAGTGAGTGAGTGAAAGGCAGGCTTTGAACTCGATCGTACGATCGGGTTACGTATCTGGCAACAGCAAACAAACAGCCACAAGCAGGACGAGGCAGCAACGTTCGCTTCCGGAGAGGCAGCCGAGCGAGTGGAAGAGGGTGGGTGGGTAAGTGGCGCGATACGATTCGATCAGCACACAGTGGACGCTCCGCTTCGCTTCTCGACTTGTCCTTCTCGGGTGCCTTGAGTGTTGCTAATGGGAGCTCTTCGCTGGGCGTTGCTTCCTTCGGGCAGGCGCGATTGCCATGGGCTCTGCCTCTCTGCCTCTCTTGGAATTGCGATCGTATTCTATATACGGTTTCATGTTCATTTTTTGCTCACACCTCTTGAATCTGCTTGTGTGGGCCACATTTTATATTAAAACCCCAAGGGTTTTAAAATTGCGTTACAAAATACCCAAAATTGGACAACCGCTTATACCCAAATCCAATTGTTCTGGGTCGATTTGGCTGCCCATATTCTACATGAGCTGTGAAAAATGGGTTTATATGAATGCCAGGAAGAGGGGTAGGGCTCTCTAATGTAATGGCTTGATGACTTGATTCGGGTTTTTCGGCTGTAGATTTTTGCGTGGGTGAAACAAATACATCTCAAAATGAGATGGAATTGGCATCCATTTTCACAGGTTCCTCATTAAAGACAGCAGCTTCGCATTACGACAGCAGCAAGAACGAGAGAGATGCCGCGACACACCCATCGCCGCATTAGCTCCGACATGATGACTATAACCCTCCTCGTGCTCACAATGTGGCCCGACTTTGACAAAGAGTGCGTGGCCCTGCTCTGATGAGGTACGTTCCCGGCCGTGGTGAGCCCGCCCCTGCCGTCGTCCGCAATACACTCCAGTTACCAGAGAATCAATAGGAACTTGGCGAACAACGAAACTTTGCCGATGCTGACCTTGCCGAACGGGGTGGGGAATAGGAGGAAGCAGAGTACGAACGACCTGCTCGAGATATTGGGACGCGCCAAACATACGATGAACATCTGCGTGCACTTGCTAACTCACGATCGTGTACGTACTGGCATGATCTGCTTTCTGATGTGTGTGCGAGCTTCATGCTATCCTGTGGCGGTGTTTGCATTTTACTAGCTTACTGACTTAGTCAAGGATCTTCAGGTGCGTCTTGGTTCCGGACTTCGATTTCTAACAGACCGAAGAGAAAGTGAGAGGTCGGCGTGGCCCTCCGGCAACAAGATCCCAGAGCTGCGTGGCGCGGTGCGGGAGTTGATATGCGCACCTAGGCGGACAAGAAAGCGTCGCAGATCCTGCGGCTCTACCAGGTATGTGGTCTGCGTATACATGAATGCGTAGTGTTGTTTTCTGTAACATCTATTGATGCAAACCAAGATCACTGTGTGTCGTCAACTCGACAATGCTGCGCAACAAGGTGCGTGCGCAAATTGTCCAACATGCTCATCCTCAGTCTGATCTACTCTATGTTTCTTACAGCTCTGTCTTATTGACCGCGGAACTCGAATCGATGGTACGAGCGAGAACCCCCAGACGTGATAAGTGATGTGTGAGCAGCCTCATCGCTTTTCGTCTTTGTCTCATGCTCATAGGCACGGTAAACTGGTCTAAGGTAGCTTTCGAGCAAAACATCAAGACCACGGAGATCCACTACCTTGATCCTGAATTTGCCAAGTACCGAGCGAAGCACAACCGCATCCCAAAGCTCTTCGTCGCGTACAAGTTGCCAAAAGAGCCGAATCAAAGCGATGGCGAGCACTAAGGAAGTTAGCTGATCGCATGGACACTTCGGTCCACAATTTGCATGTGAACGCCAGTTTCTTTACACTTGCAATAACAAAAATGTCTTACACTGTGTGTCATGTGTGCTGATTGAGCTCACGTGCAATCTCATTAACAAGTGCACGCTGGTGTTACGTGCATCTTTCTCATCGACTAACTGACTGACTGCAGACAGACAGGCACATCGATCTATGCGTCCGTGAGCGCCGCGACGCCTGGGAGCTCTTTGCCCTCAAGCAGCTCCAGGCTGGCGCCGCCGCCCGTCGAGATGTGGCTCATCTGCGGCGCAAGACCCGCCTGCTCGACCGCCGCGACCGAGTCACCACCGCCCACGATCGTTGTCGCACCGCTGACAGTGCACTGCGCGAGCGCGGTCGCGACGCTCAGCGTGCCCTCGGCAAACTTTGGGAACTCGAAGACACCCATGGGGCCGTTCCACACGATCGTGCGGCATTCGCGGAGCTCCTTCTCGAACTGCCATCGGGTCTCTGGGCCGATGTCGAGCCCCATCCAGTCCGACGGGATCACGTGCGGCTCGACGGTCTTGGAGTTGGCGTCCGCGGCGAAGCGGTCGGCGACCACGACGTCAGTCGGCAGGATCAGCTGCACACCGCGCTTCGCGGCTTCGTCCAGGATCTCGCGCGCGAGCTCCACCTTGTCCTCTTCTACCACAGACTTGCCCACGTCAATGCCCTGTGGAAGCACATAGAAAGCGATAGGCAAAGGTCAAAGGTCACTTTGTATGACAATCCATATCATGAATAACATACCTGAGCCTTGTAGAACGTGAAGATCATGCCACCGCCCAAGAGGATCTTGTCGCACTTCTCCAGGAGCGACTTGAGCACCGGGATCTTTGTTGACACCTACACAAACAACCAGCCATTACACATTCGGTGTGAGTAATCATGTACAATCGATGTCGCAGCAGCAACACACAATGCTCTCTCTCACTCACCTTGGCGCCTCCGATGACCGCTCCCAATGGACGTTCCGGCGTCTCAACAGCACCGGCAAGGTACTTGAGCTCCTTCTCCATGAGGAAACCCGCGACATTCGTCTTGATGTACTTGGTCACGCCGGCAGTCGACGCGTGCGCGCGGTGCGCAGTGCCGAACGCGTCGTTGACGAACACGTCGGCGTTGTGCGCAAGCTTCTTGGCGAACTGCGGGTCGTTCTTCGTCTCCTGCTTGTAGAAGCGCACGTTCTCAAGGAGCACGACCTCGCCCTCCTCAATCCCGTCAATCTCCTTGGTCACATCGTCACCAATGCAATCGTCCAGCTTCTTGACAGGGCGGCCAAGCAGCTCACCCAAGCGCTCCGCCACTGGCGTCAAGCGCATGTTGTCGTTCACCTGGCCCTCGGGGCGACCCAAGTGCGAGCACAGGATCGTCTTCGCGCCAACGTACTGCAGCAGTTGCAGCGTCGGCAGCACCGCGCGGATGCGCGTGTCATCCGAGATCGTCTGCGGCGAGTGATTCTTCTTGAATGGCACGTTGAGGTCCGCGCGCACAAGCACGCGCTTGCCGCGCAGACACTCGCGCTCCGAGAGCTCCTCGAGGCTCAGCTTGGCCGTGCTCATCATCGCTGCAGTGGTCGTGCGGCCCGTGAGCGCGCGCACAGGACGCGTCATGGCCAGCGCGCTCGTCTTGGCTCGCAGCGAGAACATCGTGCAGGTGCGAGCGTGGGGTGCCTTTGTTGCGAAGCTCTTCTTCTCCGCGTGGGCGGCGTGTTTGTGTTGTGTGTGTGGCTCTCGGAAACGAAGCAGAAGATGAGCTGGCTGCTGCCCCAATTCGAGCGGCTCTGTTCCCGCAGCACATGTGGCAGGAGTACCTGCTCAGGCACCACTCGCGACCGGACGAAGCAGAAGCTGGTATTCATTTTTACAACTCGCGTTTCCTGAATATTCAGCTTTCACAAAATTGACTTTCGATTTCTCAGTCTTTGTGACTGGAAAAATTGCCAGCAAAGCGTAAAAATGACGATGAGTACGCTCGCGATGCCGCCCCCGACGCCCGTGGACTGCCAGCGGTTCCTGCTCGCGTGGCGCCGGTTCCGCGAGGCGGCAGGAGACGAACAGGAGAACGCATGTGCGAAAGCGTCGCTGCTCAAGCAGGTGCACGGCTGCATTACTACCGTTTTGTTGTCGACGAGTCGACTTTCCTCTCACGACAGCTCTGACTGAAGAGAACATGGCGCTCCTTGTGTCTTGCTGTGTTGTTTGCTGCATTCATTAGTTCCATAAGATGGCGAAGACGTTCCAGCACATAGTACAAGACAATCAGGTGCGTGTGCTTGTCCTAGTGTGTTGATACAAGTGGCATTCTGACGCGTTTTACATGCACGATTTCATTTGGTCTCGACGCCAACAGACGGAGGAATGGGGAGCGATCCAGAAGACTCTCCAGCCGGTATTAGAAGAGATTACAAGCCTGAGCAGCAAGGCGTTGTCAGAAGCAGCACTACCAACAGAGCAATGGTCACAGAAGACAGCTGCGTATCGCCTCCCCCGAGCAGCGGAGATTCTACAGCAGAAGAAGCAGCGAGCGGCGAGTCTGCAGCTGCAGGAGGGGCCACAAACACAACAGCAGTCAATGAAAGAAGGCTCACCACGTCGTTCTGCGGAGTCATCAGCAGCACCGACAGCAGCTGCAGAAACAGCCAAGGTGATGGAGCTGAGCGCAGAAGACCTCAGCACGATGCTGCTGGAGCGAAAGTCGAAGGAGAAGCTCTCGACACAGGACATTCGCAAGCGATTCGGGTAAGCCTTAGATTATCACCTTCTGTATTACACATTTGTCTATCGCAAGTCTAACAAATGCGTCCTGATCATGTCTCTCAACAGTCTCGCTGACCGCGACACGGCGTCGCGCGTCGCACAAGTGAGCGCCTCCGAGAGCGTGGCACGCGAAGAGCAGGAGGCGATCCAGTCGGACATGATGAACCTTGCAAAGGAGCTCAAGCAGCGCACGCAGACGATCAATGAGTCGCTCGTGGAGGACGGCAAGATCCTCGACGCCGTGGGCAAGAGCGCTGAGTCGAACACGGTGCTGCTCGATCGCGAGAACGCCGTGCTCAAGAAGCAGTTGGCGTCCGCGATCGGACTCTGGACGTCGCTCTGGCTTGTCGCGATGGTTGTGATCGTGTTCACCATTACGTACCTCTACATCAAGCTCTTTTCACGCCGTCGGTGGTAACAAATCGAGCAGAACAAAGGGGTTGGAATCTACTTTTCAATATCTGGTGTGGACAGCAAGTCTGAGTTACAGGAGAACTAGAGGATTCGGAAAATGAATGTTGCGTTACTGAGGACAGGTTCAGCACACACGAGCCTGCATACGACGACATGGACTAGGTGCAGAGCCTCGATGGCTACCACAACGATAGCTTGAACTTGGTTAACCAGCCGTCAACCGATGTCGCACACTGTTTGGTTTACCACTCGACGCTTTCGAACTGACGCGCCAACCCAAGGACAACTGGTGCCAAGCAGCTGGGCATGTGGGTCAACACGACGCACAAGAATGACAAGGCGGCAAAAGTGCATGGTGAGGTGGACAGCAGCGACAGAGTGGCGCTGTAGAGCAGGGTCAAGGCAGAGCAAGCAGGAAAGGAAAAAAGAGAGACAACGTGGGTGACTCGAGCGGAATCGCTTGAATGAGCTAGATGCGAAGTAGTCAACGGGACCCACAGCGTTGAGGTCCAACGACTGCAGCGACTGACAGAAGCGCTCAATGTCGATCTTGAGCCACTTGTAGTACCCGTCATCCACTGCA
>JAADWP010000635.1:0-17863 GCA_023336215.1 Globisporangium iwayamae | reverse complement strand
CTGTTGCTTTCTCGAGAAGGCGTCTCGCTTGGCGTCGTGAGCTTGCTGGTCGACGCTCCATTTCTTGACGTGCGGGAACACCTTCAGATCAGTGAGAGGACACTCAATCTTGACCTGCGGTTCTCGCTTGCGGATGGAGAACCACGACTCGAACCCGGGAAGGCCTTGGAGACTGTTTCCGGACGACAGCTCCCTCGTGTGATCGTCTCCGAACACGTGATCCATTGCCAGTCGACTCGTTTTCGGCAGCTTCTCTAACAGAGAGCGGTACTGCGTGATATCGCTACAGAGTATTCGAGCGAGCAGCGCAGACAACATTCGGCCGATCTTCAGTGGATCGAGCTCTTCCGTCTTGTTCTTGGGTGCACACTTGTCGAGATCTTGTAGGAGCGCTGGAAGCGAGCACTGCTGTCGACATTCGGACTACAGGAGAACCAGCCACGACACGGACCACTGGTGGAACTGGAGAAAGCCACGGAGTCGTAGGAAAATACGTTCGTCCTCCAGCTGGATGAAGAGAAGAGATCGCAGTTGACCGAACGCGTCGCGAAGTCGTTGCTTGATGGGACGCCATGTTCCCGACGGGCGTTCTCGCTTTGGCTCGCTGGCGCTCTTCGGGACGATCTCGTCTATTGGGGCCACACGCAAATGCTTGACAGAGCACAGACGCGGTAGCTCCTGGGAACGTAAGCGCAGACGTCCGGGTCGTCTGGCGGACGCTTGCGCTTGAACGACTTCATCGCTCTTCGCAGAATCAAAGAAACAAAAACAAGTTGGCGAACGCGCAGTTGTCGCTTGGCTGCGCTTGAAAATGCAAATGTCATATACAGTAGTGGTGTTGAGAAGCCTGGAAGCAAATCTTCCACAAGGCAAACGCTCATTTCGCACCACCTTTTGCCAAAATGCATGAAATGCACAATACGCTTACATGCCATGAGATCGTCCTTTGTATCCGTTCAAGAGCGTACCCTGTCACCGATTCTATCCTGTGCGCAGTGGCTGAAGAGGGAATGCATCAAGAGGGATCTGTTTGTGGAGTTGTCAGATCGGAACGTGACTGTAAA
The DNA here is from genome assembly GCA_023336215.1 of Globisporangium iwayamae. Taxonomy (NCBI): domain Eukaryota; phylum Oomycota; class Peronosporomycetes; order Pythiales; family Pythiaceae; genus Globisporangium; species Globisporangium iwayamae. The sequence continues at coordinate 16,799 of JAADWP010000635.1, read as the reverse complement.
AGTGAATCATACCAAAGCTGTTTGATTGAAGCCTACACAAACTACACGCTGCTCGACCTAGCGCGCAAGCTGCAGCAGCAGCAGCGCTCAGGTGGGATCATGGAACGTCGACACCAACATTCAGCCGAGAAATATCAGCAAGAGCTGCGTGACGGATGGAAAAATCACGTAGCTACTAAGCTCGAGGACATGGAGAAGCTCCTTCTGCGAATGCCCAAGATGAAGAACTAGATGGTAAGGAGTCTTACTGAAGAGCTGGGAAGCCTTGATGAAATGCACCCCGCCAAGCTCGACCAATTTCTCCTGGTTCCAGTGGTAGGAACAGCAACAGCGTGAGGGAGAAGGGCATTTCGGAGCTGTTCGTGAGCTCGCTAATGGATCTCTTCCTGGCCAGCGCGCTTAAGTCGCTCGAGCATATCCTGAGCTTTGTGGGCGCCGGCTCAAACCACCAGGAGATCGAGCACCAGGAGATCGTCTTCTGGTCTCCCAGAACCTGCTCGTCGTCGGCCCGAATACTTAGTTGAACAAAATGGTGCATACATTGGACAAGACTGTGAACACGACGAGGAAATAGTCAACGATTCTGCATCTTTCGTACAGCAATGGCGATCGCCGAACCGCAGATTACCAGCGCGCCCACGGCGCTCCAGAGGTTGACGCGCTCGCGCAGCAGTGTCACATCCCAGATGAACACGAACACAACGTCCAGGTAGCGCATGACGGAGGCCGTGCCAGCGCTCTCCAGCTGGAAGCCACGCGTGAGAAAGAGCTGCCCAACGAAGCCCAGGAAGCCCGTGCCCAACACGGCGAGCCACACGTCCCACGTCATCTCGAGCACAAAAGTCTGCATTTGGTAAACGGGGAAAAGAGAGAGCTGTTAGAACCACTCTACTATATTCTGACCGAATAGTTACACATAAGAACGCACCTGCTGGACGAGCAGCAACGAGAGCAGCGAGAGCACGGACGATGTGAGTAGGAAGTAGTTGATCACCACGAGGTAGTTGACTTGCTGCAGGCGCCGCATGCTCACGTACACGATTGACTGCGCCACCGCGCCTAGCAGCGCGCAGAAGATCGCGAAGGGCGACCCGTCAGTGTCAGCCGTGGCGTGGTCCGCGCCGAAGATGAACGTCGGGCGCGCCACGCAGATGACGCCGACAAACGAGAAGAGCGCGCAGCCAAAATTGATCGCGTCGATCTTTTCGTTTAACACGATCGATCCCTGGAGAACAACACACCCGACACGAAAACATTGGTGCTGTCTGGTGAGCCTACCTACGAATCCATGGCAAACGAGCGAATGAAGACAAACTCACCAGGACGAACGTCACCACAGGACTCGTGAAGATCAGCACACTGGCGTCAGCGAGCACCATTTGCTGCATGGCGTAGAAGCCCAGCGACATGGCACAGCAGCCAACTACGCAGCGCGTGGCGAGTGCAAGACGGTAGGGCTTTTCAACGTACAAGCTCACACCACTAACGCGCACAGCGACCTGTCGGGAGGAGAGAACCACACAAACACATCACGCGTTAGTGTATTTGTCTGCATTCACTAGCAAAGAGCGCAAGTGCTTGGCACTTGCGAACTCAAACAAGACGCACCAGATTGAGCAGCCACGCTACAAACGCGCGCCAGAAGACGGTCTCCATGGACGGCAGCGACTTGGACGCGTACTTGATGAGTGTTGAGAGCAGGCTGAAGGTGAATGCAGACGCCGCCACGAGAATCATGCCTCTCAGCTGCGCCGCGCTGAGCTTCACGTACCATTTCTGGATGATCCTCGGTAGGCGCGAGCCGTGCTGGATGGCGGCGTCGCTGGCGTGGCGCGCGGCAAGCAGCGGGAGGTCCTCGAGCTGCTTCATGGCGCGCTTGCCGGATTCGGTATTGGCCGCCGCGGCGACCGCGATGCCGACGGCTGCGGGCACGGGCATGTGTCTCGAGCTTGCGTGCAGGGGACAGGAAGAGGGGGCACCTTGAATGGCACCTGTTCCCTTCAATAGTGGCCTCTTGATGTAGATTTCATACGTTTCAGCAATTTACTAAAATACAGCATCATTCAAGACTATTTGTCTATATTTAGTGAAATATATTGAAATTTAGTTATTCCGAGGGGACTTGACTGTGAGCGGCCAACAGCTCAACAGCATTTCTAGCGAGCGCATTTGCATTCGAGGGAGAACGAGGAAACAAATGGCTCTGCGAGTGGCTCTGCGATCGACCCGCGCCGCCGTGCAGGCGAACGGCGCGGCCTCACGCTCCATGGCGGTACGCGGCTTCGCTGCTGAGGCCTCGAAGGAGGATGCGGCTGCTGCGGCCGCCGCACTCGCTGCCGAGGACGAGCTCATGGAGAAGCTCACCAAGCAGCAGTTCGAAGACGCTGCGCGCACCGGTACGTGGCTAGTTCTTTGCCTATTAGCGTGGAGTGGAGATTGGTGTCACTCTATCTTATGGCTGTATGTACTGTCCGTCGCTTACTGACTTGTGTGTGTGTGTGTCGTTGTGTTTTCTTGCAGTCCTTCCGTACCACGCGACGGAGGCCGCGAGCCCGACTGTCGGTTCAACGGACATCCCGTACCCGAAGGAAGTGTCGCTCGTCTCGGGCACGGGCGACTTCACCGTTGGCCACAAGGTGCGCGTGTCCATGCCGACGCGCCACCAGATGCAGAGCGGAACGTACAACACCCGTCACTGGGAGATCCGCTTCGACTCGCCTCGTACGTTTTCTATATGATCTTGTCTGCCGCTACACTTTGAACACATGCTGATGCTGGTTGATTGTAAACCTGCATCACTGAAACAGGCACGTGGCAGAACCCGCTCATGGGCTGGACCAGTACCGCGGACGCGCTCCACGGCATGGTACTCAAGTTCGACAAGAAGGAGGATGCCGTCCACTTCGCTGAGAAGCAGGGTGGGTACTTCCGACAGTTCTTGAAGTGATTGATATGCATGGTGTTGTGCTGGTGATTTCTAATTGTGGTGTGTTGCTGTTTGTTATTTGTCAGGCTGGGTGGTTGAGGTGGAGGAGCCAGCACCTGTGGGCAACTTTGACGGCCAGCTCGCGTACTCGCACAACTTCCTGCCACTGCACGTTGAGAACCTGATCAAGCGCGAGGGCAAGAAGGCGCACGTGCAGTTCAAGCACCCGACCGGCCGCCGCAGCAACTGGGTCAAGACGCTCAAGTACCACGGCAACGGCGTTGTGCCGCAGCACGGCGGTGAGGCCAAGGAGTAAGCGCCAGTCACGACACTTTTACACGCGGAGATGAAGAAGCGAAGAGTCGATGAAGTCAGGCTGAGCATGGGGATGTTGAGTCCTCTGCTATTTTCTTGACGTCTCGGAGAGCGTTGCGCATTTTCTCCCACCGCAAGGAGGTGGAGTGCTTAACAGTCATGAGAAAACGGAGAAAAAATATACGAAAAGAAATTCCCAGTTCGGTTCATGTCGGCTGGCGTGAATTGGTTCATGCTGGGTCCATTCGCGAACATGCATGCGGCGCTGGCACGTGACAGGGTGACGTTCGACAACCTTCTCTCTCCATGGATTTCATTTTGTTTTTGTCGAGGCGTTCTCGCTCTCAATCGAAAAAAAGTTGCGAAACTCGATGTAATTTTTTTTATGAAAATAGGGAAAAGGAGACGTGCTCGAGAAGCGGACCTTTTCCTTCGATCCGCCCCTTAGACGACCACATGGGACGTGTGCGTGGTGGTCGTGGCGTGGATCGTCGTGGGCGCGCCCGAGGTCTGCGACTGGTTGTAGCGCAGCTCCGGCATGTCCTCGAGGTCCTCGTCCTGCTGCGCAGTCTCCGTCTTGATCATGTGCGACTGGTACGCAGGGTGCTGTTGATTCATGTTGTGTAATACAAAAAAAATAGTAAGCCACACATCCATCCATGTATTCCAAACGATCATTCGAGACACCGCACGTACGCGGTAGATGAGGAAGAAGTTGAACACCGCGAGCACGAAGAAGAGGATGCCGATGAGCACGCCGAACGTGCCCTGCGAGAACGCCAGGAACGAGATGCTGCAGGCACAAAGTTCATAGTGTACGTTAAGTCCCACAAACGTAAGACTATTGATAGCGGCACAAGCGAAACGATGAGATAACGTACGAAAGGATGAACGCGGCCTTGCCGAACGCCGTGAACATGAAGCCAAAGTTCACCTTCACCTTCTCAGCCACCGACGGGAACTGCTCGTGGTTCTCCAGGAACACGAGCGAGCCCGCCAGGAACCTATCGCGCACAGTAAACACAGAATCACGTATATGAGTAAGCGCTCCTACCACGAGAAAAGCGTAAATGCACACGGCAGACGCACATGATGTAGATGACGACGAGGAAGTGTGCGTAGCTCGGCACGGAGAAGAGGCGGATGATGCACGTGATCTCGAGCAGCGCGGCAGCCACGAGGTTTGCGAGACGCATGTAGCCGTTGATTCGCTTGATGTCCGTGGTCGAGATCTGGTGTGCAAGCGCGTCCGCCTTTTCCTTAAACACTTGCGGCACCTGGATATTCGATCCCTGGCGCGCGGGGGCCGGGGCGGCGGCGGCAGCTAAAGCAGGCACACAAGAGACAATTGGCTGGCAAGCGTCAGCATTCATCTACGCACATGTTATATGCAGAGAGTGCACTCCTGGAACGCACCGGTCGTAGCAGTTGGCTCCATCATCGTCGCGTCTTCTGTCTCGTGGGGAAACTCGGCTTGTTGTCGCTCTTGGACTCGCTTTCGCTGTTGTTGTTGTCTCGGAGCGACGAGGCTGAACCTTTCTCTTTTGCGAGCGAAGGAGAGAAGCAAGGCTGCTTTTAGCCGGAGCCCAACCGCTAAAAAAAGAAAGCAGCTCTGATCAAGAGTTGGTTGCGCTTTTGGAAAGTTGTGGCGAAATCATCATATAAATGTCCAGCGATTCAGGCGGAGTGAGAAAGGTTCACGCGTGTCCAATTTCACAGCTTCTACACTCTGATTTCTTGTCCATATCTCGTACAACATTCAGGCTGCGGATTGTAGCTATCCTTTATAGTAATAATTCAGGCATTGTAGGAACCTAGCTTTTATTTTTACTATAGGTTTAGGTATGAAAGCGTGATGCTGCTAAAGTAACGGATAATGAAAACAAAACCTACCAAGCGCAGTACTAAAACGGTGAGGTGGATTTTTGTATCGGAATCGTTGCTGTTTAAAGGTTCTGCATTTATCTTTGGACTCAAACCATACAAACGCCAAGCTATGCAGCAAATTCAGTCCTATGTTTATAACCGACGACAGCAGGTTATGCGTCTTTTCACCAAAAACATTGCACTGTTTCAGCTGATACACTTGGCATTTGTATGGCTTATGTGGACCACACTATCCAAGTCTCAACAGTAGCGCTCAGACGCACGTTCATTGGCTAAAAACGATTCTCGAGTGACGTTGAATGTTGGCCAAGCATCAGACTACCAATGCTGTCATGATGGACGAGACGTTGAAGAAATCCGTCGCGGCGTCCATCGGCGCCGTGCTCACGTCCTTCGTGGTAAGTAATTAGCCGTTTGCTAGTGTGCTCTACTGCTCGTATAGGCGCAGTCTCTCACTGTGTACTTCTGTTTTTATGGAATGCGCAGGTGACTCGTACGTGACGCCACTGCTCGCTCGCTTGCTTGCTCGCCACAAGTCCATGCTGTCAACCTACTTGCTTGCCAGACTCCTGACACTACCTGTGTGTATGTATGTACCTATGTACAGCGCTAGAAGTCGTGAAGACGCGCCTGCAGGTCCAAGTGCCGAATGTGGTCAAAGTGCCGCCCGCAGTTCAAAAGGTGCTCTCTACTTGTGTCGCTTATGCTACTCAGCAGCTACCAAGTAACCGCAAAGACTGACTTGCTGTCTCTCCTGTAAACCGCAGTGCTCGCACTACAACTTCTCAAACGGACTCATGGACACGATGTTGCCGAAGGAGACGCTGCTGAAGAAGTGTAAGTGCTCGGCGGCGCAGCTCTCGTGCGCACCTAAGCCCAACAGCGTGCTCTACACCATGGCGCGCATCGTGCGTCTCGAGGGACCACTCGCGCTCTACGCCGGCTTGCCGCCCACACTGCTCTTTGCCGTACCATCGACTGCCTTGTACTTCACCTCGTATGAGAAGATTCTGAGCGAGTGCAAGGAGCTCTTCCCGAGCGTCAACCACGGCGCCCTAGCGATGGTGTCCGGCGGCATTGCGCGCGCCGGCGCCGCCTCCGTCTTCTCGCCATTGGAGCTTATCCGCGTACAGATGCAGTCAGGTGAGAGCACAAACTCGTTCCTGACGCACACGCGTCAGATCGCAAACGGCGGCGTGCGGCAATTGTACCGCGGTCTTGGCGCGACGCTCGCGCGCGACATCCCGTTCTCGGCGCTCTACTGGTTCGGTATCGAGACAGCGAAGGAGTATTTAAGTCCGCGCGTGAGCATCAAGGATGCGCAGAAGCGACAAGTCACCGTGGCGCTGCTCTCGGGCATGATCGCCGGAACCTTTGCGACCGTGGCGACGCACCCGTTCGACGTTATCAAGACGCGCACGCAGGTGACGATCTACTCTTCCGAGGCCGGTAGCGCACCATCACAGTCTTCTTTGCAGATGCTGCGGCAGGTCTGGCGTCAGGAGGGATTTGCGGGCCTCTCGGCGGGGCTCGTGCCGCGCGTGGCCAAGGTCGCGCCGGCCTGCGCCATCATGATCGGGACCTACGAGGCCGCCAAGCTCGCTTTCGACCAGCACACCCAGCAGCAGCTCGAGGACCATGCGACACTGTCGTAGATACAGCCAACAGGCTATGATAATAGAAACTCGTTATTGTGTTGCCGATAGAAAACAAAGGAACTTGCTCAGTGTCTGGTCGAGGCAGCTTACAGACGGTGGTATGGAATACGCTACTTGTTCACAGTTGGTTGTTGGACTCTGAAAGTCGAGCGTTGAGATGCGGGATCTGTGCGGTTTGTTGAGACACCAGCACCCAAAGGGTGCTCGACATGGTCGCGTCCGTCCTCAACGAGAGTATCATGATCTGCAAGGTGGTCGATTGCCTCTCGGTCTGCACACGAGCAACGACCTATCAAGTGATGGGTAGGTACCGACGGCTTGGTACCAATAAGGACGCCAGAAGACGGGGTCAGAGCTTTAACGCTCGAACTACAGAGCTACGACTTGCGCCAGACTTTGACAGCATGTGAGGAGTGTTCGAAAGGGTTCAGTATACGAGAGGTGAGCAAATCCAATGTCTCATTAATACAGAGTCACTTCGATTCGCTAAATCTCGGGTTGAAGCCACCGTCCCAATATGTACCCACCCACAGTTGACAAAACGAGGCGATGCGGCGCACACACAGGGGCGCGCCTGAGCCACACGTTTGCGGAATGGTGCAAAGGTCCTTACGAATTAGCAAGAAGTTCTCCAGCCCTCACAAGCAAGAAGACGACACCAACCATGCGCACAAGTTGGTGTCTGCTACGGTCTCACTTGCGCGAGTAGTAAGCAAGTGACGTAGTGCTGCAGTGGACAGCGCTCGTGACAAGCCAAGGCAGCCACCCGTCATAGTGTGTGCTTGCACGAATGCGCGTAACGACGATCCACACTCACAAGCACAAAACCGAGGAAGAGGCGCCGCCAATGATTTCATGTGGCCCACACAATTGCTACTGCCCACAACTTTCCGTCCCACTCTACCGACCCCGCGCTGAACTCTTCCTCTCATACTTTTATATTGGCTGCCACTCGACACCTTTACATACTGGCGATTATATACAAAAGCACTTGGATCAGAGCCTTTGATATATAATATCACTGCATAAAATTATATACACAGCTAGGTTGTGGCTCAGCACGTGTTGCTTCTTGCTTCTTACTTCTTGCTTCTGCTTGCTGGTCGTTGTCTTGAAGCAAGAAGCACGAGTTGCGCGAAAGCGGCTTGCGGACCAGACGGCCAGGAGCGAAGGACAGCAGATATGCCGATCGCCGAGTGGTGCGCCAAGATCACGCAGTGCGCCGGCGGCGACCCGCAGCAGCAGGTCGTCGCGCCCACAAGTGCGCCAGCTGGCGCGCGTCGCGGCAACAGCGGCGCTCAGGACGCAACTGCGGTGGACCACAGCAGCGAAGAACAGGGACAGGAGGAGAGGAGCGCAAACGACTTGATGCTCACGTCCGGCGCCACGATCATCACGCGCACGAGCACCAACAGCGACGAAGGGCTCCTTGACAGCGCGCGCTCGGGCTTCCAAGTACACACAGACGGGGACGACGGGTCCGCGGTGTCGACCATGACAAGGCGGCTCTCGGCGCTTGTGCAGCGTCGTCCGCGCGTGCCGACGATTTCGGCCACGACGCTTTTCAACTTATTGCAGACGCGTGGCGCTGTGATCGTGGATTGCCGCGACGCTGACGAGTTCGCGCTGCGTCATTTGCCGGGTGCACTCAACTGCCCATACGCCAAGGGCCGTAAGAAGACAGTGGACGACGCGATCGAGCTGGGGCAGAACAAGGCGCTGACACACAAGCTCGCGACGCGCGACCTCATGGAGATCGTCGTGATCGGCGCGAACCGCTCGAACGTGCTCTACAAGATGGACTGGGGCTACCGTTTTGCGCGCATGCTGCTCACCGAGGGCCGCGTGTACTCAGTGCGCTTCCTGGCGCAGGGCTTCTCGCTTTTCGCGCGCAAGTACGACTTTCTTATGCAGACACGACCGTCCATCTGCATGGGGCTACCCCCGGCGACATCATTATCGCAGACCAACAACAGCAAGGGACTCAAGCCTGAGTTGGCAACGACACAGTACCCGAACGAGATCATGGAGGGTTTTCTGTACCTGGGCAACTTCTGGCAGGCCCACTCGACCAACGTCGTGACGTCGTTGCAAATCACGCACATGGTCAATATGGGCGCGACCACCGAAAGCCGCGAGAAGCTCGAGCACGTGACGTACCTGGACGTGGATATCGTGGACAAGGTGGACGCGGACATCCGCAGGACGTTCGAGAGTACAGTCGCGTTCATCGACGAGGCGGCCAAGGACCCGGGCGCGCGCGTGCTCATCCATTGTGTGCAGGGTGTCTCGCGCTCGTGCACGATCGTCGTCGTGTACGTGATGGTGAGCACGCGCTGCACGCTCTCGGCCGCCTACGCGCACGTGCTCAAATGCCGGCCGCTCATCTTCCCCAATCACGGCTTCATGCAGCAGCTCATCGCCTATGAGGTGGAGCTCTACGGCTGCGCGAGCGTGGCGGTCGAGGAGATCGAGCGGCTGCAGGCCGGTCTGCTGGAGCCCATAGACCGTGTCGGTTCGCAGCTGCGCGAGTCCTTTGTGTGAAGCGAGAGAGCACTAGTGGCGTCTACGAGGTCGCCGCTAAGAGATTGAAGAGAACACCAGACAGACGTGTGGACAGAGCTTAATTTATCGTAATATCCAAACAGCAAACACGAGTTGTGTGTATAGGTTTCCTATGGTGTCACGTGTGTGCATTACCGCAGCGTGTGGAAGACGCGGCCGTTGTCGTACTTGCCGTTGAAGAAGTGGCCGCGCCAGGCCACGCCGTCCTTGTCCACGTACGCGCCCTGACCGTGCATGCGACTCGCGTGCCACGCGCCATCGTACGAAGCACCGTCCGCCCACTGGTACACGCCCGCGCCGTGGAAGAGGTTGCTCTGGAACTCGCCCTCGTAGCGCGCGCCCGTGGCGAAGTGGTAGACGCCGCGGCCGTGCATCTGGTCGTTCTCCCACTGACCTTCGTAGCTCTCGGGGCCGTTCACGAGTGTGCCGATCCCATGGCGCACCACCCTGCCGCCCAGCGTCACGAACTCGCCCTCTGCACACACAACAGCATGATCAGTCGATGAAGCTCTTCATTGAGCAGGTTATTCGTTAAGGGCGTGGTCGTAACTGTACTTGGCGCCGTCGCTAAATGAGAACGTGCCGCTGCGCACGTTTGCATCGTCCTCTGGGTTCGTGGCCGCAGCCACTTCATCTGTCTTCTCTGGCGTCGCAGGCGTCTTGGGCGCTGCGGCAACCGCGGCCGCTGGTGCTGCTTTGGGCGGCATTTTGGCACTCAATATTCCCAGATCCCGGATCTTGAAAAGACGCGACGTTTCCGTTATATAAGCTGTGCCGCAGGAAGGAAACAGTATCAGACAGTGAGAGAGAGAGAGAGCGAGAGAGTGAGGCTGGCTGGCTGACTGACACATAGTATTAGAAAGAGGAACTGAAGGATGGATGAGTTCGTGCACAACTACGAGATGGAGAGCCTCTCGCTGGGCGTGACGGCGCGTAAGGACGTGATTGACCAGGTCGCAGCCTTCTTCCCCAAGAGCGAGAGTCGCATAGCTGGCATGCTGCGCACATCACAGGCACTCGCGGCCCGTCAAAAAGAGCACAAAGACGAGCACGAAGACAGCAAAGGTGAGGGTGAGGATGAAGACGACGATGAGAACGAGAAGACTGCTGCAAAGGACTGGCGGCTCGTGGTGGCCGGCAACTCGAAGGAGTGCTTCCGCAACCGCTTCCGCAACATCCACATGGTGGCGCTCGCGGCCGCCGTGCTCAAGAGCAAGCTTGTGGGCATCCGCGTGCTCGACCTGCGCTTCAATCACCTGGGCGAAGAGCACGACTTTGACGGCGAGACCGAGGGCGACGCGAAGAATCAGAGCCGCGATCATCACGACGAGCGTCAGTACCTGCTCGATGCCGCGCCCTGTCTCGGCCGCATGCTACAGAGCACGGTGCTGTACACCAGCACGATCGAAGAGCTCATTCTGAGTGGCAATCGGCTCGGTAGCGAGAGCTGCAGCTTGTTGTGCGCGGCACTGAAGGAAAATACGACGCTGCGCAAGCTCAGCCTCAATGGGAACCCACTGGGCATCGCCGGCGGCCACGCGATCGCGCAGCTGCTGGCGTCCCACGAGAGCGGACTCGAGGATCTCGACATCGGCAACACGGAGATGGAAATCGAGAACCTCATCGCCATCTCGGCTGCGCTGCGCACGAACACGATGCTCTGCGTGCTGAACCTGGACAACCCGGTGATCAAGACCAAGGAGGTGAGGCCGTGAGTACAATTGGATTTCGTTTGATCTATTGCTGACGGTGTCTGGTACTTTTTGACAGGAGGAAGCCATCCAGCACGTGGGCAAAATGCTGCAGGTAAACGAGACGCTGCGCTCCATCAGCCTCTGCAAGCACCAGCTCACGGACGACGGTGCGCAGGTGCTGGCTGAGCGCTTACTGGACAACCACACGCTGCAGTGCCTCGTGCTATGCGCCAATCGCATCGGCGCCACGGGTGCATCGGCGCTCGCCGCGCTCGTACTCAACCACGACTCGCTCGCGCAACTCGATCTAAGTGCGAATCGCATCACCGACGCGGGCGCAATCGCATTTGCGCAGGTGCTGCAGCGCAACTGCTGCAACCTCTCAACACTCGCGCTCTGCTCGACGTATCTGACCGACGATGGGCTCGCAGCCATCGCAGCGGCGTGTCTGCGGCCCGAGAACGCGGATGTCAATCATCTGGAGAATCTGCTGCTTTGGGGCAACGACTTTGGCGAGAAGAGTGCGCAGCTCTTCCTCGAGCTCTGCGACGGCCGCTTCCACGACTGGGACGTCGAGACCGACTTCCTCCCGCGCGTGGTGGACGGCGACGACCGCGTCCACGTCGCGCACAGGGACGTTGTGCGCGCCGCGCCATTCGCGTCTCCGAAGCGGTGATAGTTGGGTCAATATGGCCGTCGCTCAAAAGTGGACGCATGAAGTTGACACTTTGCAAAATTCACGAAAATGAACGCGTATACTGAATTTTAGGATCTGCGTAACCCTTTGCAGCGAGTGGTGTGGGTTTTAACCAGAAAGGCTCGTGCAATTCCAACATTATCCCACAGACCCATGATGCGCATGCGCATGCGAATCGTGGTGTGTCGATGCGCTCAACGTCGATACGCAGCATGGGCTAGCGCTGTCACTCTACGTGGCTTCACTCACGTTGACTCACTGGCTTTGCCTACTTCCGTATACCGCAGTTTCCACGCGACAGCATGCGCAGCAGCATCGAAAGAGCGCAACACGTCGACAAGCAGTAACACACAGTCGCGCCATGCACCCAGTGACGAGTCGTTCTCCGAGCGAGCCGAGCGCGCGCGGTACGAGATCTCCGTCATCCACGACGTGGCTATGGCGTCGCATGTAAAGCAGCTACTGCAGAAGCTGCGCGCCGAGGCGTCCAAGCCGGACCTGTGGGACGACTCGACCCACGCCGCGACGGTCGTACAGCAGCTGGGGGCGCTCGAGGCGCGCGAGAAACGCGTGGGCGACCTACACGCGCGCTTCCTGGACAACAAGGCGCTGTTCGCGATGGCGAATGAAGAGAAGGACGTAGACATAATGCAGGAGTGCATGGAGAGCATGGTGGACGTGCTCCGCGACGCCAAGCAGCTGCGTGTAGAGCTCATGCTCTCGAACGAGAGCGATATGTCGTCGTGCTTCATCGAGATCCAGGCGGGTGCCGGTGGCACCGACAGCTGCGACTGGGCGGCGATGCTCGCGCGCATGTACGCGCGCTGGGCGGAGTCGCGGCAGTTCCAGGTGCACTACGTGGACGAGTCCCCTGGCGAAGAAGCGGGCTTCCGGTCCGTGTGTCTGCGCGTGGACGGCGGCTACGCATACGGCTGGGCCAAGACTGAGGCTGGCGTGCATCGTCTGGTGCGCGTGTCACCGTTTGACAGTGCGGCGCGGCGTCATACTTCGTTTGCGCAGGTGCGCGTGTACCCGATGGCTGCGATGGTGCGTTCTGGTGGAAGTAGCGGTGGCAAGCACCAGGTGGGCGAAATTCCGACCAAGGATTTAAGGATTGACACGTTCCGATCCTCTGGCGCCGGCGGCCAGCACGTCAACACGACCGACAGCGCGATCCGCATCACGCACTTGCCTACTGGCATCGTCGTGCAGAGCCAGTCGGACCGCTCGCAGCACCGCAACAAGGCCGAGGCCATGGACATGCTGCGCGCCAAGTTGTATCAGCGCGAGCTGGAGAAGCAGGTCCAGGAGAAACACAAGTTCACGCAGGGACTGGGCGAGAACGCCTGGGGGAGTCAGGTGTGTGGCATTGTGCCTTGTGTGCGGTACTCATGTGTGTTTGCTGACCATTAGCTCATGCGTGCGTGTTGTTGTTGTGTGTGGCTGCCAGATCCGCTCGTACGTGCTGCATCCGTACAAGATGGTGAAAGACCATCGTACGAACTTTTCTGTGACAGACCCGAAGCTGGTGCTCGACGGCGACATTGATCGGTGCGTGTTCTCTGTGTCTTTTGAACAAGTCACCACATTACATTACCGTCAGTCTGGTGTGGACGTCAGAAGGACTCACAACAGCACAAACTGTCCTCTTTGTGTGGACAGATTCATGGAAGAGATGCTGATTGTGCGGGCTGGCGCAGACTCGCATCGTGAAGAGTGAGGCTGCGTTATTGGAAAACAGTCCGTTCTGATAAAGAGGTAATAGTTGTTAGATTAGGGATTTACGTTACAGTACTTGGGTCAGTGATCTTGAGACGACATGAGGAATGACAGGTTGTTCTCTGCTCTGCGGTGATGATGATGATGATGATGCGCGGTGAGCGACTGTCGCGAAGTCATCGAGCTGCGCGAGTTCTCCACGTCGTCGGCCACGCGGCGCGCGATCTCCGCGAGCAGCACGTCGCGCTGCGAGGACGTGATCACGTTCGTATTCTCGGCCCAGTCGAGCACTTCACCCACTTTGCGCGTCACAAAGTCGCGCTCCTGTACCGTGCGGCTGAGCATGAACGCCTGCTGTAGGAACGAGATAGTGACTTCGCACGGCGCCTCTTGCCACGGCTCACCGTCGATCTGGATCGGCAGCGTGTCCTTCAGGCGGATCTTCACGGACTTGGCCTGGCACAGGCGCACGGCCTTTGACAGCCCAACTTGCATCTGGCCGAGATGCAGCGTCCCGTACACTGCGACGACATCGAGTAGCCCATCGTGTGCGGACGACGGGCCGAGACGGTTGTAGAGCCCGCCGTCGTCGGAATAGCTCTCGTCGTCTGTGTCTACGCCCGAGTCCTCTTCCTCCGAGTCAGACTCGTCGTGCCAGAGCTTCGAGCCGCCTCCGTAGCTATTGATGTTCAGTAAGATGACGCCTTCCGTGCCTGGCGGCAGCGAAATTACTTTGCCGTCGCACTCGAGCTCCATCTTGGTCGGCAGGCCCGCGCACGTGCGCATGAGGAAGTTCTTGGCGCCAAACTGACTGTACCAGATTTTGTTAACAAATTGACTCATGAACAGACCCGGTGACCGCTCGCGTTGCTCATGGAACTCAAGCGCTACCTGCGCGTCAACACCCACTCCCAGGTAGTTGTTCAGCACCGCGCGCTTCTTGCCGTCGATGTTCACCTGCCATCGGTCCAGGAGACTCACGTGCGCAGCCGCAATTTCCGTCAAGATGTCGCTCACGTCTCGCGTCGAGAAGCCGCTTCCCCAGCCCAGGACGCGCGCTAAATCGTTGCCTGTGCCTAGCGGCAGGATCGCGATAGGCGGCTGACGAGATCCTCCAATCTCGTCCAGGGCGCTCAGCACCCACCCAACCGTCCCATCTCCACCACAGACAAGGATCCGCAGTCGCGGGATGTCTTTGAACTGGAGCAGCGGCGCGACGGGCGACTGGTGAGATAGGTCGTACACCTGGATTGGATTGAGCCACTTGCGGATCTGGCGCAACACGTAGAGCCCCATCTGCCCGCCACTGCGGCTGTTGATGAACACGAGGAGCGGTGTGATGTCCTGCGGCGCCACGATCTCAAACGGTAGGTCGCTGCTCAAGGTGGTGATCGTCGTTGTAGGTGGGGTTGCGCCATTGTTGTCCAGGCGCTCCAGCAACGGCATCATCGGCATGCTGAGTGGTGGCTGCGGTGAGGAAGGCGATGACTCCATAGAGCTGCTTCCGGTCTCGCTCGACGCTCGTGGCGACCCTGGCGTCTCCGAAAGCGGACCGTTCAGATTGGACGAGTTCGTGATTGTCGCACGACGCAGGCGAATGTTCGACATCTTGTTGACTGCGATCTGCGCTGCGCTCCGCACGGTCGAGAGTGCGCGCTGGGACTTGGACGAGAAGCTGGGCGCTTCGTTGAGGATCACGGCCGAGGGCGGCAAGATGAGGTTGTGGTGGCGTCCAAAGTCGCACTGACGCAAAAAGTGGTGTCGATACGACTTGGCGTGCATCTGGAAGCAGTTTTCGTGCACACGGATGTGACACCAGGCGCACTTCATACCTGAAAGCGCGAGGATGCTGCCGCAGAAGAGCCCACAAATCGAGCACGTGTCCATGGGGTCGATGTTGCCCTTGATCCAGAGGTGGCGCTGCGGCTGCTGTGCCTGCGCGAGTGAGCTCACCGCCGCGGCCTTGCACGCGCACGCCCCTGACGTCTCCGGCACGCCTTTGTACTTCATCGTCGTCGCCGCGCACTGCGCGTGCGCGTACATGCCACAGATGTCGCACGTGACCACGTAGCTGCGGATGCCGTAGACGATCGACTCACAGATGTTGCACCACTGCGGGCTGTTTGGACAATACACAATGGACAGATATCAGGCACACATGTGAGTACGTGCACAAAGAGATACACACCTGCTGATGACATACACACACACACACACACACACATATATATATATATATATATATAATGTATATACCCTGCGAGGTTGCCGGGGCGCCACTGGTGCAAGCCGATCGCGTAGGGCCCGTCGCGGAAGCTGCGCCATGTGAGGTAGAACATGAACTTGCGCACGAAGAGGAAGGCAGCAAGCAGCACGGCCACACTCACGACGCTGTAGCCGACGCGGTTGAAGAGCTGCATGGCCTCGAGCGGCACGAAGGACGACGTGGGGTCCACGATACCGCCGTCGCTCGCGCTGTGCATGTAGACGATCGCCGCGGGAGGGGTTTCGCGCCGTTGTTGTGCGTCGGTGCGTCGTGCGCCTTGTCAAACACCGCGTCGCGTCGCTTCTCGTAGTGAGCAGCACTTTTTGAGTTTGTTCTCATCGAGAAAACGCGGCCATTTTTTCTTTCGCTCTCCCTATAAATGCGAAAAAATGATCGATTTCTATTGGCCAAAATCATAATTTATTTAATTAAGGCCAATCATACGACTCGAATGAGCATAGGGTTCAGGCTACCATATCTGACCTGAGGTTTGTAAGAAATCAGATTTTACGCTACTTGCTGTATTAATTGCGGGCCAAATAAGCTGATTACAAACTCCAAGACTAAAATCTTTGATTCGAAATCTACTTCATTTTTGACCAACCAACCGCCATGAAAACGACAAAAATGTAAAACGTTTGAACTTTTTTTACGGCATCGCCGCGTTTCGCACAGATTGATGAAGGCGACGCGATCTTGAAGAATGGAAGCGGCTTGCACGACAACAAGACGAGCAGCTGCAACACAATGGATGGGGAACGGTCTGTGCTGGTATTTACAGCTTAGTCCATTCATTCATTACATAGAGGCCCAACGACGTTCGCTGCACAGGTGGCGGCGCCGCTTGAGTGCGTGCGACGAAGAAGACGCATGATGAGCAAACGTCGCGCGAATTTTCTCAGTGCGACGCTTAGGCAGACAGCTTCTTGGCGACCTGCGCGAAGGACTCGCCCTGCACCTTGGCGACGTCCAGCTCGAGCTTGGACGGCTGGCGCGAGCCGTCCGGGCCAGCGTAGGTGCCCGCACCCCATGGCGAGCCGCCGTGGATCTCCTCGAAGTTGAAGAGCAGCGG
>JAADWP010000634.1:0-17879 GCA_023336215.1 Globisporangium iwayamae | reverse complement strand
GAGCACGAGCTTGCGCTTTGATCCTCTCGGACCGTCGTCCTTGATGGAAAAGAACCGTGTGATGGTGGCGCTGATGCCCACCGTTGCGTAGAAGTTGATCACCTTCAGCTTGAAATCGTAGTCGTACGGCTGTCGTCTGTACTTCTTCTCCTGTCTTCCTTCACCGGAGACACGGCACCGGCCGGTGGGTTTCGCCATTTTTGCTGACTGAATCGCGATAACGAGCAGATTGTGTGTCAGGTGGATGGCCATCAGTTTGGTCCTATTTTCGGCTCGTTGCCCTTGTTTCAATGTGGTGTGTCCTATTTTACAACTACGCGTAATTACGCGTGTGTGTTGAAACTGCTCCAAATAAAGGGCCCGCCTTTGATGTGCATTTTAGGGTGTGCACCTATATTATTAGTAGCCACGAATGAAAATGTGTATTTTGGGTACATCAAACTATTTTTAGATCCTGCAAGTCGGAAATAGCTTTTCAAACGGTTGAGTTACTCTCATCCACGAGAAGAGCCATCCATCGCTCGACCATCTTCTCGTCCAAATGGAGCTCTTCGCCACGTCGCACACCGATCGCTCTTGAGTCGAAGCGAAGGAGTACACGCGCTCTCACACTCTCTGCCAAGCCAGCTGAACCGTGAAGCATGGGTTGCTGTCCGTCCAAGAGCCGCGCTGTCGAGCGCGGCACGTGCTGTGAGAAGCACGACGTCGAAGCCACCGCCGTCGGGTCAGCTAATGGAACTTTCGTTCATAGTGGAGAAAGCAACGATGGCCACGCAAGTGACATCCAGGGGCCACGCAACAACAACCAGAATGACGCCACACCGACGACGATGCTCATGGACCGCGGTGACGGCGCGCTGCAATTCAAGTACTCAGACAGCGACCCGACGCCATCCAGCCCGCCGCCTGCAGCTGCTACTGCGCTACACGAGATCGTCTTCAGCGGCGTCGCAGGCTACAAGGACAACGGTGGTGACAACAACGCAGACTCAAATGAAGACGCGACGCGTGCGGCCGAGCCCACGGTCGGCGCTTTTGGCGCGTCGACGGCCCCGTCGCCCACGCGCGGCACTCCGCAGACGTCGCCGCGGAAAGCACCCGTGAACTACGAGGAGATGCCGATCAACTCGATGTACCACCGCATCCACACGGTCGAGGCCGAGGCGCAGGACTCGCGGCGCCAGGAGGAGCTGCGCGCGGAGGCCGAGCGCCGCGAACGCGAAGTGCGCGAGTTCAAGGCGTCCATGCTCGCGCCATGAGACTGAAGGACCGCGGATATCAGCGAAGTGTGCACATGCACATCCCATGCAAGCAAGTCTCGCTCGTTTTGCGTGGTAGTGAATGCATGGATGCGTCTGCGCAACACTAGCACAACCAGCCTACACTAACTTAATGTATGTAAACTTGAGCACCAATGTTGGTC
This sequence comes from Globisporangium iwayamae, assembly GCA_023336215.1. Lineage (NCBI taxonomy): Eukaryota > Oomycota > Peronosporomycetes > Pythiales > Pythiaceae > Globisporangium > Globisporangium iwayamae. The sequence goes on along the minus strand of JAADWP010000634.1, from coordinate 16,456 downwards.
GCCGACCGGCACAAACGAACCGAACACAAGAGCTCAGCTTGACGTGCACCAACGACGCTTCGTGAGTTGCTTCAAGCAGGGTTGCTACAGGGTATCAAGAGCATACATTTCCCAATCGTGTCGTCGCGAATGATGTTTCACCCTTGAAGAAGCTGCGCTGAGGAGTCTCTCCAGTGGCAGCGAGATTATCAGAAAGTAAAATGTTTTGTCATGATTTTTGTAAGGGCATTGTGATGATTTTTGCACTCAAAAGTCAGATATCGGGTGGCTTTTATGAGTCACAGCAAAAGCACAAAAAAAGTGTGTGTGTGTGGCTTCTAAGAAAAGACTTTGGATTACCAAGGGTTACTCACGCCTGATCACAGCCATTCCACTCTCTTTTTGGGATCAACAGCAGGTGACCACAGCACACACAGTTCTCGAATGGCACGTTCAAGACATGCTCACGCCCGCATGGCGCACGACATAAGCTTTTCAAGCGCGCTGTTGACTGTCCGACCGCAAATTGGTAAACCCTTGTTGCTTCTTCATTCGTTTTGGAACATTTTGGAAAGTGTTCAAATGTCAGCTTTCATCATCTTTGAAATATCGTCGAGCATTGTTGCAGACGAGCCAAATACGGGATCCTGTTTCTGCGCGCATCTCCCACGTTGTCCTGTCTGCCGCTCGAAAACAATCAAGTCAGCGCAATGGACCAATAGGCGACAACGACGGTCAACGAAAGCCTTCAAATTGACTCTGTGTCAATAGCGCTATTGAGAGCTGTAACACATTCTTGCAAACCTTTCATAATGCAAGTTTGCATCATTCACGAGGACGTTAAGCTCTTTCGAGCCTCCGTGTAACGCACGATGAACACCCCTCTATTCGGCAAACATCTGGACGTGGGCAACAGCCATCAAGGACAACGGAAGAAAGCTGAGGTGCTGAATCATCGGACCAAGCTGCTGATCGGGTCCAGCGGAGTTGAGAGTGGTCCGCATTTCGCTGGGACTAAACCCACGCCTGTAAACGAGCGATGCCACTGTTGCGAATAGAGGTGGGACGCCGGGCCGTTAACTTGGCATGATTGTGCCAATAGCCACCTGTTGCTGCAGGCTAGTTCGTGATCGCGATGGCAAAGAGGCAGCCACGTTGTTGCTGCTGTTGTTTCTTGAGAGTGTCTTTTACTCGTACACTCGAAACTGCGAAAGTGTTGCGGGTGACAGGAGGTGGCCAACGGATATATGGTTTCACGCACTTAACAAGAAACGGCAAGAGCCTGGTGTGTTGGGGTCCAGAGTCCATGCAACCAGACAACTGGTGGCGGCTGGCTCTTCTCTGGCTGGAGTCCCAAAAGGACTTGCGTCAGACGAAGGAAGGAGCTGCGGGAGCTCCTTGCTGTGTTGAGCCCATTCCTCTTTCCTTCTCGCTTTGGCCTTAGCGCGCGGTCCACACGACGACATCCAAAACTGAGCAGGCTCTTTTTCTGTGACCAAGTGAGGCAGCGGTTGATTGATTTGCGGTTTGAAATCAGCTCATGTATTGAGTAGCGAGTATTTATCGTGTATCGAGTTACAGAGGTATATTACATCAAGAGTTGAAGGTGAGACCATCTGAGTTTGTAGCCGCAAATCAAACAGATGATTTCTGGAAGGTTATGACAAATTGAGGTGCTTTTCAGTTCAGTTAACTAAACAAAGCTTCAAAAATGGAAGGAATTCGCACGCGCGGTCCAAACAATCACTCACTTCATCGATTCCGGAGCCCGGCTTCCACCCAAATTGATTGACCACGCACGACCGTTACAACGCCAAGAAAACGAGAAGAGTGCACTCTCCCCTCCTGCATGCCAAACTCTTGTCTGTTTGCCCAGCCCAAGAAAGGCTGACCACATCGCAAGTGATGATGGTAGCAACGATGATTTGGTTTGCTGGTTGCCTGTTATTGCTGATCGCTCGTTAAAGAGGCAGGTTGAGATCAAGGCCAAGGCCAAGGCCAAGGCCAAGAGAGTTATAATACTCGACAGCTTCAGCAGCCCAGTGACGGAGCGGAATCGACAAAAAGGAGTAAACTGGAGCCAAACAGCGTGGGTCTCCCACTATTCATGGCATGCACCTCTCGGCGCCAACGTTGTGAAGCAAGCAACAACATCGCCGGACAAGTAGTTGTGCAAAAAAGCACAACGTGGGCTGCATTCTCAGGTCGCAAAGCCGGACCAGAGCTATTTTTTGTGTGCTGCTCGGAAACCAGCTGACTCTTGCTGGCCCTTTTTTTCTTATCCAGCTTTTTTATTCGAAAAAACAGCAAATGGGAAAAGTTGACTTTTTTATTTTTGAGTCGCATTGGGCGTGTTCATTCAATTCTTGATGAGAAAATCGGCACACTGTTGTCAACGAGGAGAGCCCAGTCAAAGCGTAAAGTAAGCACGAAAACGTCGAAGATTTATGGTGCCGACAGCATACACTTTCCATGTTTGCTTGGCTGGCTGTAAGAGATAGCTTGCTCACTACAAGGCTGACTACACACACACACACGCACACACATTGGTGCTCAGTGCAAGTTGCAACACACACTGCGAGAACAAACGGCCACTTGCAGCCTTCCCGATATTGGAAGGGGTTTTGCTGGTTGGCCAAACCAAACAAAGCTGGATCGTCGATTCGTCGCTGTGGGCCGGAACAACAAAAGCTGCACACAACAAGTCGACCCGGCTCTTGCAAAAAGCGAATCTGTTGTTGCAAACGAGCCGCCTCCCAAAGCATTTTTTGTTGTGGCGCTTGCGTGCAAATGGGGGAGGAGGAGCAAAAGTGGAGGGAGGGAATTCGAGGAGGATGGGGACGCGTGCGTGTGCTGTCCCGTCTGCCTCCCGTCCGTCCCTTTGTTGGTTTGGTTTGTCCTGCGACGACAGTAGACCAGCCGCGTCAGGTCAGCAGGCGGGCCCCGTTGTTGCTGTTGGTGTTGGTTTCGCTGCCGGCCTCCAACTCTTCCTTTCATTTCGCATTTCCACCCCGCGAGAGTAGGAGTCCGTCCGTCACGCGGCGTGTTTGTTCACTCGACCCAACTCAACTCAACACGCACTCGTATCCTGCAACCCTCGACGTTGTCGCACAAGTCGCGCAAGTCACACAAGTCAAGTGAAGCAAACGGTTACCGAAAATAGATTTGCGCCAAGTCCGCGAATACTCCTCCTCTACACAGTAGGACCGACACTCGACACACCAACACCAGCATGGCAGTCGGCATGACGCTCCACCAGTTATACTCGCAGCAGCAGCCGGCACAAGGCTACGGCGACCACGCAGACGGCGCGGCCGGCCCGGCAACCACGGGCAGCAGCAGCGGCGGCGCGGCCGCGGTCTCCCATGGAAGAGGCAAGGCGGACAAGAACGTCGGCTCGGTCGGCGGCCACTACGAGAGCATGAGCCACCAGCAGCACCCGCACGCCGCGTACCAAGTGGCGCCGTCGCACTACCAGCAGCAGCCGCAGCAGCACTACGGCTACAGCAGCCAGTTCCAGTCGCAGAGTAAGAGCGCGGCGGATGAGTACGCCGCGGATCCGCTCCCGTTCGAGTACCACGGCGCGCGCAAGTACGCGGACGCGTACCCAGCCGCGGCCACGTACAGCATGGCCAAGGGCGTAGAGGGCCGCTCGCAGCCACAGCAACAACACGGTAGCTACCCACAGCACTACCAGCCGCACCCGAGCGACCGGTCGCACTACCACCCGGCGTCCGAGATCCCGCCGGCCCACTTCCCACACGCGAGCCACCACAACAGTGCGGCGCAGGCGCCAGCGCACATGTTCCCGGTTGGAGGCCACAGCCAACTGCCTCTCACGCACTCGTTCCCGCCACTCATTGACCCGAAGAAAGAGTCGAATGCGAACGCGTCTGGGGACCAGACGACCAGCAGCTACGCGCCGTCGTCTGCAGCGTCCCACGGCGTAGAGTACCAGTCGACGGCGTCGTCAGCGACAGCCAGCGGCAGCGGTGGTCCACAGAGCGGCGGCGCGGCTCAGGAGGCCATGATCAAGGTCAAGACGCCACTGAAGACCAAGTACTGGCGCAACGGGCGCCGCAACCTGCAGTGCTTCCCGTCATGCAAGGTGTTCGGCGACTACTCGGCCATCAAGATCGAGGACCTCAAGCAGCACGACTTCATGTGGGGCAAGTGCCGTGGCAGCATCGTGACCGAGGTGACGCTCAACAGCAATGTGTCGTTTGACGACATCGTGATCCTCGGCCGCGTGCACTCGCTCGAGAACATCCCTGTGGCCTTTGAGGAGGCCGTGATCCGCGAGTGCATGCTCGGTCGCATGGTCGAGCCGGACGTGATGGACTCGATGAAGGACCAGTGGATCTCGGGTGAGCGCCTGCCGGACTTTGTGCAGCAGGACGGCAACACGGCGTGCTTTGAGTTCAAGCCTAAGGTGTGGAAGTACACGGAGGACATGGCGCAGGGCAAGTGCAAGCGCCGCAACGTCAAGTATTACGTGCAGTTCGAGGCCTTCGTGCTCGTCATGGCCGGCGAGCGCCGCTACTACGCGTGCATCGGCTCGGGCATGTCGACGTCCTTCGAGGTGGGTTCAAGCCGTGTGCTCGCGCGCCAGAAGCGCAAGGCCGCGACCAACTCGGCGGACGAGATCAAGAACGGCGGCAACCCGGTGAACGGTGGTGACATGGGCATGCAGCCAATGCACCACCAGCAGCAGCAGCACCATCACCCGATGATGGCGCCGCACGGCATGATGGGCAGCGGTGGCGTGCAGGGTCACCTCGGCATGCCGCCGTCGGGCATGTTCCAGTCCAACTTCCACCACCACCAGCAGCAACACCAGCACGAGAACATGCCGCCGAACCGCGGGCTCCCGTCGCCGTTCCCGCACCAGCAGATGCACCAGGTGATGCCGCAGGACGGCTCGCACCAGCACCAGCACCACCAGCAGTACCACCAGCAGATGCCTCTGCAGCAGCAGATGGCGCCAGTGGTCGGCGGGAAGCGCAAGGCGAGCAGCGACCGTCCGGCGTACCCTGCGGAGCGCGCGTCCAAGCTTCTCAAGCCCGTGGGCGGTGCCATGCAGAGCGTGCCATTGTAAAGCTCCGGTCAGCATGGAGTGATGGAAGAAGAGAGGAACTCCCACAAGGGGAGTAGCAAAGCGTGAAGACGCTCCAGCAAGCGAGAAGAAGACGGAGAAGCGCGTGTCGTAAGTTGTCAAGTCGGTCTGTAAGTAGGATGATTTTGTTTATTTTTTTGAGTGGAGCGAAGAAGGAAGAAGGCGCGAGTTATGAGTGAGTGGGGGAAGAAAGCTCCAGGTCTCACTATTTATTAACGTTAATATGAAGGAAGGCAACGCGTAGTGAATGAACTGAATCAAAGCATTACGTATGACCAGGAGCATCAGCATGTGCATTGGCTGGATTTCCTTTCGTCATAGAGGTTGGCGTGGTGTCGTGTTGGTTCATCCGCCATCCCGTCACCTTCAACCCAAAAGATCCATTGGGCTTCTCGCCAATCGTTCTATGGTTTCTTGATTTCCCAAAAGGACCATCACGCCCAACAAGTCCAACAGATCGCCAAGGCCACAAGTCCACCAAGCAGCCCTGACGCATTCTTACACAACTGTTGCTTGCGTGTATACGCGTGTGAGAGACCCGACGCCATGTGTGCCACGCTGCGCTCCTACCGGCGACTCCCACTGCTCACGTCGTTGCTGCTACTCTGGGCGACTGTGCTCGTGTTGTTTACGGCGCAAGTGGATGGCGAAGAGGAGTTGTTCGCGCGCGACGGACTCGGCCGTCCGGTCGCGTGGTGGGCCGTGCTCAAGCTGCCGATGCACGTGCGCGCGGACGCGGACGGCACCACCGCGGATGGCGCCAACAACAACCAGAAGAACCACGTGAGGCCGACGCCCTGCGACTGCGCCGCGCCGGACTGCGCGAACGCGCCCACTGCCGGCCTCAATGTGAGCGCGCGCGCCTCGGGGCTCTGCTACTTGTACGCGGACGCCAACAGTCCGACGTTCCAGCACTTCCGCGCGCTCGGGTACGACTGCCTGGGCCAGGGCGGCAACGACCCCGTGAGCCACACGCTGCGGCAGTTGCAGCCGTCGTTCCAGCAACGCAAAGACACTGGTGAGCAACAAGAACACCAGGAGCCGTACTGGGCGATCTTCAACGACCAGCTCAACGGCATCGCGCGCGGCTATCAGCCGAAAGCCTCGTCGTCGTCCCCACAATTGGACACAGGCCGGTCGGGAGAGCTCTGCAGCGGCGGTAGCTTGTTCAGCGCGCACGCTAAGGGCGCCGTGGGCTTCCGGGCTGACACGGGCGGCTTCTTCCTGCAGACCTCCACGCCCAACTTCCCCGATCCAACGCCCACGACCGCATCCGCAACCAAGGACGACAGCAACAATGAGCCGCCGTTCGTGCGGCTCGGCTGCCAGGTGGACAACAATTTGCAGTTCGCGCAGCACTTGTTCGCCATGTCGCTGGACATGACGCAGTTGGAGTTGCTGGGCACGCAGCTGCAGGTCGCGCGGCTGTGCTCGGGCAACTTCTACAGCATCGAGCTCTCCAAGCTGCTCGCGAGCGAACGACTGTACGCGGACGGCGGCAACGCGAGCGTGAACAGCAACTTCAGCGGCCTCTACGACGCGCTGCTGAACGCAAAGTTGCCGGAGCGCGAGCACTCGGCCGTGCTGAACCTCACACTCAAGAGAATCCCCACCCAACAAAGCAAGCGGAGCCATGTTGGCAGTCAGCGGGCCAGCGTGTACATAGAACCCAGCAGCGGACAGTCCCTGGATGAGCTCAACAGCCAGCTGCAATATCAATATGTGGTCAGACAACCGCAGCATGATCTACAGTACGGGCCGCAAATCCAACCACACGACGACCAGCATGACGAAATGGTACACGTGCTCGTTAAGAGTTCGAAAGTGGCGGTGCCGCCCTGGGCGCTCGTGGCCGAGAGCCTTGAGACTGATATTAGCGTTGCCAGCTGGTGGGACGGTAGTTACGGGATCCCCAACGTGTGCGCGGGCGACGACTTCAGCCACACGCGCAATGGATTTTGCATGGAGGACGCGGCCCACGACGTCCACTTCATAGCCGCGAACGGTACAGCGCGCTTCAACATCGAGAACCTCATCGAAGCCACGTACGTAGAGGCGGTGCGCTTGCTCTGTCAAACCCCACCGAGATGTTCCATATCCGCAGTCGTCGTACTAACCTGACTGGTTTGACATGTGTTGGCCTTCTACAGGTGGCGGATGGAGAACGACACGCTTACGTGGCATCTCATCGGCGGCCGCGAGCCGGACGGCAACCACGGTACGTACGATTCTTCCTTCGTCCATGGACGGGTGGGTGGCTGCCTGGACGGGACGCATTTCGGTTCGGCATTCCTTCGACTGATCATCGAGCCGTCCCTCTCTCTATCTATCTCTCTTACCTCATGGATTCCACAGCAAAGTGGGCGCTGACGTCACCGCGCGATGGGATCGTGGACGCTAAACGCGCCTTTGTCACCTTCGCTGACCTCAACATGGAGGGCTTTCCGTGCTCCACAGCCTGCAATGGCTCGCAGGCGGGCCGCGGCGGCACCTTCTTCTCGCTGCAGCATGCCGCGCTGCACGCGAGCCTCGCGAAAAGTGTCGTCTCTAAGGCGTGCCGGTGTAGCGCTAGCGGCACTGGTATCAACAACATGCACACGTCTTCTTCCACGAACGCAAGCGGCCATCAGGAAGAGCGTGGCGCTGATCACAGACGAGACGGAGGCGAAGCGGACGCCAGCAGCAGCAGCTTTACGGAAGCGCGTATGTGCCACTTTGGCTGCTGGCGCAAGGTGGAAGCGCGCTTCACGGCCGAGGAGCTGCCGCGGCTCGCACCGAATGCGTCGTCCTTCTGGTCTGAATAAGGAAATCGTACTTTTGTAAGAATACTCAAATAAATGAGTGCGTATTTTTTATTTTCAATAAGTTTGCTGCTCATTTTCGCAAATAAGCAAAAGATAGCAACGCTTGCTTCAACACAAGTGCGCGTGCAGTGCGGTGCGGTGCGTGACATACTTGCGTGGCCTTGTGTCGGTAGCCTCTCGCTTCCGGAGAACAACAACACGCGTTCTCTCACTGCTCTTCCTGTGTTTCAACGGCTTCAACTCGGACGGCTCCTTGCAGCGACTTATGGCTCCAGCCGAAGCCCCCACCTGACCCACGGTCGTGGACACGGTGATGCTGGTTTCCGATACGTCGGCGCAGGTCGACACGATGGTAATCGCCGACATTCAGTCACTGTCGATGATCGCAAACCTCACTGTCGCCGATCCAAAGTGCTATGAGAATTCCAATGAGTGCACAGGGTGTTCTTGGCTGCAAGCGCTCGTTCTACGGTCAGTTCTGCGTCTACCGACACCGGCTGCGACGACAAGCCAAGCTTACACGTAGTAGACGCTCACCAAGGCCGTAGGCACGATCGGTGGCTCCAGTGACAAGACCACGAACGGCTTAGCCGTCACATCTATGACGTCCACGACCCCGTCGACCACTACGCGACCGACAACGACAGGTTAGCTAAATGTGCAGCAGAAATCCTCGCGAGCTAGAAGACAGTGTCGAATTCCAGGGAGAGATCGTTGAAAGTCGTCGTCCAACCAGAAGCCAGTCAGTTTATGAAACGTGCTCTTGTTCTCGATGTTGGCCTTCTTCACTGCTTCACTGGTTTCATACCCATCCATGTCGACAAGCGGCTTCGCTTTCTCAAACTTGTCAAAGGGAATGACCGTGTACGAGCGCTTGCACTTGCGCGTGATGTCGCTCTTGCTTTGCGCCATCGTCTCATCAGCAGCAGACCGCGTGAAGAGTGATTATAAACCAGCGATTGCGGATGGATCGTCGCCCATGTACAAGATCCACAAACACAGGGCCAGTGGCGAGGTCGTAGTGCTGCCGCTGCTCTCGCTCGGGGGCAACTGCCACCTCACCTCGGGTGCGTCCCTATCGTATGTATGTATTGCTTCGCCTCCGACTGCAAGCCGCTAGCTCCATGCAGCGTCTATAGGATACGCTTTAGCTACCTGAGCGAGAACATCTTCCCAGTCTTCAGCACGCTCGCCGCCGGGGAGGTCATGGCGATCTGCTTCTGGTGGTCTACTACCGCCACACGAAGGAACGCAACGACAAGCTCATCATCGAGCTCTTCATGGATTACGCGCTCTCGGCGAGTTGTGATGAGCATCACGAGCCAAAGCAAGAAGCCTACCGTTGCACCGCTCCTCGCAACACTTTCAGGTTCGCCTGGTCAGCCGGGTTTCCTTGTAGGAAACCTGAAGTACGGATCTTACCAGTGTATCTGAATGGGCATCACTGACTTGGTCGACCTTCAAGCTCTCCTCGAAAGGTCGACAACAAGGGCAACAACTTGCCGCGGCAAGTGCGCGGTTGATGTGCGGCGCGTCCGCGTCGCATGCTATTTGCAGCCGGAACGCTTGCAACCGTAATGCGACGAAAATACTCGCCTCATTCTTCATTCCTGGCTGAACAAGCAGCTTCAGCACGCCCAAAATAGTCCCGTTGCGAGCAAGCAAGTTGCTTCGTACGCAAGTGCTGCCAGTCCGCAAACGCGCAAGCAGGCACGCAAGAAACAAGCAAGCAACTCAAGCAAACAAGAAAACATGGGGTGTGTGAACTCGCACGCGTCCGACATCTCACGGCCCAACCTGTTCCAGCGCAACCTGTGTTTGCACCACAAGATGCCGGCGTCCGCCATGTACACCACGTTAGGCGAGCTGGGCAAGGGCGCATTCGGCGTCGTGGATCGCGTGGAGCACCTCAAGACCAAGAAGCTCTTCGCGATGAAGACCGTGACGTTCGCGTCCGGCAGCAAGCGCCACGAGTTTGAGAAGGAGATCGACATCCTGCGCGGTCTGCACCACCCGAACATCGTGCGCATGGTCGAGACGTTTGAGGACGACCACCACTTCTACATCATCATGGAGCTCTGCGCGGGTGGCACGGTGCGTGCTTTGCTTGAAATGATAGATGTTGGATAGTTTTTGGGAGGGTGATGTACTTTACTTATATGTACTTACTTATCTTGTCTTGCTCTACATGTAGCTACTCGACAAAGTCAAGGCGCATGGTGAGCTCATGATAATTTGTTTTCCAAATCTTTTTGAGATCGAGTCTGACTTGGCCGTGCTCATTATGATACGACAGGCCAGGAGTTTTCGGAAGACGAGGTGCGCGTGCTCATCACGAAGCTCGCGTCCGTGATCCAGTACCTCCACTCGCGCTTCATCTGCGTACGTGTGACTGTCTCACTCTGCTTGTGGTGCAAGGGCGTGCCAGAGAATGTTTAACCACATACTACTGGATGTTAGCATCGAGACCTGAAGTTGGAGAACATTCTAGTCGAGTCCGAGGAGCTCGGCGGCTGCATCAAGCTCTGCGAGTACGGCGCTGTGTGAACTTATTCAAGCCTCTGTGTGGTGGAAGACCCAATGCATGTCATGCTCATTGTTCACTGATATGCTTGTTTTCTTGTTGTCAGCTTTGGTGCCAGCACGCTCTTTCGCATGGGCGTGCACATGCGCAAAGTGCTCGGCTCAGTGGTTTACATGGCGGTGCGTACTTACTTTTTGTACTTCCTTTTGCTTGGCTCCGAAGCCTGTGACCGTGATACTGATCCTGTTCATGCGAATGCCTTGTATACTTTAGCCTGAGGTCCTCGAAGGGAACTATACGCAGGCATGCGATCTCTGGAGCCTTGGTGTCATCATGGTTAGTTAGCCTTCGCACATTAGCTGAGCCGAATTGCACGAGTCTGACCTATTTCTATGTATCGTACGTAGTACATGCTCCTGAGTAACGGCTGCCCGTTCCACGGCACGACGGAGGATGAGCTCATCGAGAAGATCTTCGAAGCGAAAGTGGAGTTTGACAAGCCCATCTGGGAAAACGTCTCCCCCGAGGCCAAGACGCTCATCAAGAAGCTGCTTAACGTACGTCTGCCTATAGCTCTCTGCCTTGTTTCTATTGAGTGAGAGCTCACACTTCCCTTTCTACCATTAGCCGGACCCTGCGAGCCGCTACACGGCCACGCAGGTGCTAAATCACCCGTGGATCAAGTCGAGCTATCAACCAGTGCCACCGGAGGTGTAAGTACGAACATGACACGACCTGAAATGTGTTGTGTAACTAACATTGTCTTCCGACCATTATTCCACAGCTACGACGAGTTCGTGCCTCAGGTGAAGGAGTTCTGCCAGTACTCGCCGCTGCAGCGCGCTGCGCTCGTTGCGTTCGCCTTTTGTATGCCATCCAAGCAGATCCGCAAGCACTCGGAGGTCTACAACGAGCTCAACGTCGCCCACGTACGCTCCTATGAACTCACAGTACTCTAGGAGGAAACTGGTTGGAAACAGAGTACTCTGACATTGTTGAACCTTGGTGCTTGTTGCTATAGAATGGCATCCTGACGCTCCAAGAGCTGCAGACTGCGCCGGCGCTCAAGCGCTTCTCCCTCGACATGGAGAAAGTCTACCAAGCGTAGGTTTGCCTTTGGCTTCATCTTGAGATTGAGTGAAGTTCACCCCGAGGCTTACGAGCACTGAATTCGGATACCCTATAGCCTGGATCAGCAGCACGGAAACGGCGTGAACCTGCTCGAGTTTGTCGCCGCGACGCTGAACGCCGACGACATCTCGGACGATGAAATCCTGCGCACGGCCTTCCGCATCTTCGACTGCCAGCACACGGGCGGGGTCACGCACCAGAACCTCAAAGGTACTCCTCCTCTTGACTTTGGCTTTTTCTCGTCACTAGTCATCTGAATGATATTCTGACAATTCTGCCGATACCTTTCATAAATCAGCACTGCTGGGCCAGCACTTCGACATGGCGGCGTGCCAGGAGATGGTGAAGCGCGCCGACGCGGACAAGGACGGCAAGATTGGTTTCGAAGACTTCAAGAAGATGATGAAGGTACTGTGTGCTGACTCTGCACAAAAGCGCTCTTCATACTTTCTCAATACCTAACCATCATCGCGTGCTCTTGTGCGTAGCTCCCCAACACGTTTGGCAAAACGCGACGTTTCTTAATGTCATGCTCATCACAGAAGGGCAAGTCTCGTAGCGAAGGGGACGAAGGAAAAGTCGCGCGCCACTCGCTGTCCGTACGCAGCGTCTCGTCGTTTCAGCTCGAGGCGCTCGCGAAGAGCACGCGAGAGAAGCGACGCAGCTCCAGTCCCACACACGAAGTGATCGAGGTCATCGCAGCCATTCGCGCCGAGGCCGAGCACCAGGAGGTCGCGGCCAAGGAGATCTCGTCGGTGTCTCTTGAGGAAGCGCTCAAGAAGATCCAGTCGTTCAAGGACGACGTGGAACTCGCGTCCCATCAGTCGCAGCACTCGTCGTCGCTCGAAATGAGTGCCGAGCCGAGCCAGGTGGAGATTTGCATCCCAGAGGTCCCCAGTTCGCATCCTCCTGAGACTGCTACTGCTCTGGTTCAGGTGTCCGCTTAGCACTCGGCAGTCGAGAGAGAGAAGAGGGAAGGGCGCCCTTGCGAGCGTAAGGATGATCTAAGAGCTGCTACCAGTAAGCACGACAAAGTGAAAGATTTGCGAGAGATTTCTGATTTCGATACTTCTCAAGTCTTCATTGTCAAGTGCCCACCGTAACGTATGAGGAGAGCATGAGGAGGTGGTGCGATTGGTCTCTAACATGCGTTAGCACTAGGACTGAGTGGTTGCGGGGGTTGCACCGCCTACTGGCGGCGCGGGAAGCTTCTTTTGTTGCACAGCCTTGAGTTTCACGAGGAACTGGAGCGCGTCCACCCACTCGGCGCGCTTCTGCTTCTTGAGCTCGACGCTCTCGCCATCCGCGATCTGTCCATCCAAAGTAGATCCAACATCATATCAGAGATTGGAGAATGTCTTCCACATGGTGACAGGTACCCGAATCAAAAACCAAAGGCTTACCTCCAAATCTAGCGTCCGGTTGTCTTCGTACTCGACCGAGAAACAGAGAGGCTCGCGCGCGCCCTGCTTGGCCCGCTCAAAGACCTTGGTGGCCTGGCCCAAATGGATCTTGCTGATCGAGCGCGTCGGGATCGACGCCTTGGGCGCCTGCTTGCTAATCGTGCGGTAGTTGAGGTACTCGAGGTCTTGCGAACACCAGACGAAGCGCACGTGGGGCTTGCCGAACCTACCGTACTTGACGAACAAACTGCCGTTCTTGAGTAGCTCCATGCGCTTGCGGATCATGTCCGAGGAGCCGCTCTTCAGAGGCAGATTGCTCGCTGTGCCGGGCGAGTCGTCACTATTAGTACCAGAAAGAGTGCTGTTGCGGATCGCGTTGTCCTTGAAGCTGCTGCTGTTGTGCCGACTGCTCTCGTCGTGGCTGCTGCGGTGGTGGCTCTCAGCCACGCTATTCACATTCTTATCTCCACCACCAGTGGTTTTTAGAGAGCGAATCGAGCCACCATTCTCGCCAGATCCCAGCGGCGCGATCAGCAGCGCCAGGGTGCTCTGTCCACCTTGACTGGACGATTGAAAAGAAGATTTAGTAGTCATACCACCTTGCACAATGTGCTGGCGCTGGTTGTACTGACTGCGACTGTGCGAGGACGTCTCGCTGTCCTTGTCGCTGTCACTGTCCGAGTCGTCAAGGCCGCCAAAGTCCTGGGCGCTGCTGCTGTTGTCCCTCGACGAGTTCTGACGCGACGGCGGCGCGCGGTGGCTGCGCTTCGAGACCGCGCCAGAGTGCGATTTCGATCTCGGGACTATCGTCGCTGGACCACCACCACTTGATACCGCGTGACTTTGGCTCTCCTCGGTCAAGTGCTGGATCTGGAGCTTCATCTGCTCCGCCTCGCGTTTCTGCTCGTGCAGTCGCTTCTCCAGGAACTCAACCGTCAAACTCTGCTTGCTCATCATGTCTTGGAGCTCCACGGCCGTGTTGGACGCGAAGAAGAGGCTCTCCTTCATGACAGCCAGACATCCGATCGCGTACTCCATGCCGAGCTTCTTGAGCTCCTGGGCCGTCTCCTGGTGCAGTTTTCTTGCATAAACCCGCTCGTCATCCTCCCCTTCCTCGTCGAAGTCATCAACATCAAGCTGCTCACGTGGCAGGTCGCCCGTCAGCAGTAGCTTCTCAACAAGCTCTTCGCACTTTGTCCAGTCGACTGGACCCCCAACACCGCTGTTCGATGCTTTCGCTGCTGCGATCTGTTGCTGTGCATGGCTCTGGACCTGATGCAGCTGAGCATCATGCTGCTGCTGCTGGCTGGCAAAGTGCTCCTTGCTCGCCTTGAGGTCGGACTCGAGCTGCACGACCTTGGCCTGGAGATCAACGTTTGTGTACTCAAGCGCACTGTTGGCCTTCTCGAGCGCTTCAATGCGCTTCTCCGAGTCGATTTCCGTGTTCACGGCAATGTCCACCGAGACCTAGTATAAACAGGGATGCAAAGGTCGTTAGCCAAGGACCAAGAGTAAAGTCAGGGCCTCTATTCCTGGCCACACAAACCTCGGAGCAGCGCTGCATGAAGCGGCAGGACGAGATGGACTCGTCCACAAAGTCGTTCTCCGGGTTGAGCGTCGCGATGAAGACGGACTTACAGTTACCGCCTAGGCTCCCACGCAGTACGGACGTGAGCATCGAGTTGCGGTATGGAATGTGGTAGCCTTTTGCCACCGCGTTCTTCTTGGACCGTAGCGACAGAATCACCTACGATTCCCCACCAGCATACCAATAGACTACTTAAGTACAACCCTCAGCCTAGGCTTTCATACCTCAACGAGACTGAACGTACCTGCTCAAGATGGTGCAGCGACAGGTTGATGTGTTTGCCCTCGGAGCGCATGCGCTGCGTGCCCTCGCGCTTGTAGACGCGCTCTGAGCCAGCCAAGTCGACGAGGTGCAGCTTGGAGGTCACGATGAGGTCCGAGTCCACAGGCCGCGCCTCGATCATGACCGTGAAGATCGAGTGCGAGCGCGAGGAGGCCTGGTTCATGGGCGTGTCGCTCGTCACGCGGTTCATGTTACCCAGGAAGAGCAGGTTCAGCGCTTCCTCTTCGGACACTGCCTCGTACACGCTGGCTCAGGTCAACAGCCAGTAGCAGTGTTAGGCCAAGACTGTTATGCGATAAGAAAAGTACAGTACCATGAGCGAGCGTACTTACCCAAGGTTGCGGAAGTGCATCTCGCCCTCGTCGTCGTCCATGAGCAACACCTTGGTCCACTCCTCGATCGGCCGGTCCGTATGCGAGCTGAATAAGCACAGTTCGACAGAGAGAGGGTTTGTTAGACCTCGCCAACCTATGAAGCCTCAGCCTCGAATCCAAGAGCTTGAGGGCTATAAGTACGCTCACCGGTCTAGCAGGTCGTAGACGCTCTCGTTGTAGATCTCGAGGTACGAGATGTAGCACGAGTAGCGCACGCTCGTTCGCTGCTCGAACTCCTCGAAGATCGTCGAGAGCACGCGCGGGATGATGCCTCTGTCCGCGTAGTGCTCGCCGCCCGTGATCGTGTACGTCTTGCCCGACCCGGTCTGGCCGTAGGCAAGGATCGTTCCGTTGTAGCCGTCCAGCGCGCTGTAGACAATGTCCTGCTCAGGACGACAGAATTGTACCGTGAGCGTCCACCTAAGAGCGAGAGGATAGATACATATGGACGTCCTTTTTCGATCTTACCAGGCAGACGCGGTTGAAGACCTGGTCCTGCGAGACGCTCGGGTCGAAGATGTCGCTGAAGCGGAATTGCAGCGCCTCGCGCTGCTTCATGTGCAGCCGCTCGTCGTCGTCATCCGGCGGCGGGAACGCAATGATGGCCGCCGACTGCCGCCCGTCGTCGATCTTGTCTGCAGGTTTGTGTGGCCATGAAGTTGCATAGATAGATAGCAGATCGATATGATGAGCCCTCGTTCTCGATCCTACCAGCAGTACAATAGGCAGCTATGGATGGTGACATACCGAGCATGAACTTGGCGCAGTCGTGGCCGCGGCGCGGTGGCCGCAGTCGCGCGTACGTGCCGATGTTCCACTTGACCATGATGTGAGGAGAGCAGTATGCAATCGCTGGGTGGTGACGACGGCGATGGTGTTCTATCTGGAAGCAGAATTCCTACTCGCAATGTCAGCTCCAAGTTAATCAGTCGCCGAGCGTTGGCTTCTGTAAATTTACCGACGGGCGTCATGTGCCAGCGGTTACTGTTGTGAAGACGCGTTGTTGCTTCATTTTCAAATAAAGATAGACTCACTCGCTAGCTTGGTCACGATACATAAGCGCTACACATATAGGGCGAGTTCCATGAACGGAGCGGTGCCAATAGCGATCCTCGGCCTTGGAGTACTTGGCGAAGTCCGCCGCCGCGAACGCGCTCTCCCAGTTCGCGCCGTCAAACGTCTCGACCCTGACACTGTTGAGCGTGGCGGGGTCCACGCACGCAACCGTGATCGCGACGCCATCCGGGTTGCTGCG
>JAADWP010000633.1:0-17899 GCA_023336215.1 Globisporangium iwayamae | reverse complement strand
TGGCTGGGGGCTGGGCGTCGGGGTCGGCAGATCCTCTGCCGCGGCTGATCACCGTGGGCACGGGCGTACCCCATCCCATTCAACGCAGACAGACGAAACACAAGGTGGGCACGTGTGATTGACAGGTGAACATTACTCTATCATGAGATCGCGTGTATAGTGAGAATGACAAGATAATGGCTATAATTTTTTGTCCAGCAAGTCAAGCGGCTCAGCGTTCGATCACGACCTAAAAACAATTACACAGCGCCCGTCAGCGCCTTGCTGAGCCAGTCGATCCCTTCGTACACGCCATCACCCGAGAGAGCCACCATTGGCTGAACGTGATTCGGGTTGCGCGTCATTCTCTCCAAGTTAAGCTTCTCGCGGATCTTGTCGACTGACATGCACCCCGGTTGGTCCTGTTTGTTCGCATACACGAGCAGCTTCGCGTCGCGGACCTCCTCGTGATTGAAGAGACGACGCAGTTCGTCACCGGCCTCGACAATGCGGTCGTGGTCAGTGGCGTCAACCACGAAGATGACGGCGTCCGAGTTATACGCGTAACAGGTCCAGAGACCTCGAACCTTGGTCTGCCCGCCGATGTCCCAGGCCGTGAACTCGATGTTCTTGTACTTGAACGTCTCGACGTTGAAGCCGATGGTCGGGATCGTCGTGGTGACCTCGCCCAGCTTGAGCTTGTAGAGCAACGTGGTCTTGCCGGCGCCATCGAGGCCCACGAGGAGGACGCGGCAAGGCTTGGCCCAGTAGCTTGAGAGGTAGTCAAGCGACGAGACCAGGTAGCTCGAAAGGTAGTTGCCCATAGCTGGTTATCTAGCTTATTGGCTGGCTGATGTTGGTACTGGCTGGTGATGATCTAGGACTAATTGTTGAATGAGCCTTCAGCGTTGTGTGAGGACTGATGAGAATTGGTTCGGTGGCTCTTCATCTCAAAAGATATACATGGGTACAAAATTTACGATCAGACGATGTATTGGCAGTCATTTGAGGTGGCGGCTCGTGGTTGGCCAAAATATAATCTCACCTTCCTCGTCCTTTCATTAGCTGAATATGAGTAAATGTGTGCTGCAGCACTGATAATGATTGAATGTATCGTACTTAGTAGAATCGCCATGCTTTCCTCTTAAGTACGAATCCTGTCAGTGTTGCAGTTCGAGCCCAGTCACACTCACGCACGAACATGGCGAATCCTGCGGCTGCGGCCGCGGGTGGCGATTGGAGTCATGGTGACAGCGCCACAGCGTGCGAGAACAGCAGTGCTGTTGATCAGGAGCTCGATGCAGAGGTGGCGCTTTTTCTCGCGACCGAGTTCTTCACCAGCAGTACCGACGGCGATGACAGCGCCGCAGTGGTCCCGTTGTTCGAGCCCAGCAGCACTTCAACTGAGCTCGGCCTTGAGGTGGCAGTGAATGATGGCATGGGGTTTATGGATCTCCTGGAGCCTTTGAATGCACCTGACCTGGAGCTTCGTGGTGATGTCGACGAGCCTCCTTCGGCGAATATTCACGTCGAAAGTGGGGTTGGAGGCTCATCGGCGCTGCCAGCGGCTGGTGTAGACACTATCGACTCGCTTAGTGTGTGGACCCCGGCGAGTGCTATAGAAATACCTACTATGAGACATCGCCCAGCGGCGGCTGCACCACCGCCACAGCCAGTACCAAAAAAGCCCCGCAAACGAGTCAAGGACGAGCTGGAGTACCTGCGGCAGCAGGTTAGGGACTTCGAGGACAAGCTCGAGAAGCTGCGGCAAGGGTATAATATCGAAGTGGTCTCAGCGAACGGCTCCACCGACTTTAGCGAGGGTATACTGATGAACAGCGTCCTACAGACGCAGTCCGGATCCTGGGAGAGCGTGGCGAAGCGCCAAGAGCGCGAGAAACAGAAAGCCGCAGCTGAGAACGTGAAGCTGAAGGAGACGCTCAATCACCAGCTCTATCTCGCCATGAGTTTGTCCAGGCTCCTTGAGACCCAGCAAGACCTTTCCGTAAGTATCTGTGGCCACCAGCCCTGTGGTTTGTGCGGGAGTGCAATTCTAACTCTGACTCGCGTGCCTCGTGATGTCAAATACAGTGGCTTGAGACCCTGCCAACTGGACGCGCGGCGAAGAGGTTTTGCATCACATCGAGTACGGACGAGAGCGTCTTTGAGATGCTCGCAGCCCAAGTCGAGAAAATGTACACTGAGGTTGATGCAGCTCTAAGTGAATCTAGTCAAGTTGGACCCGAGCCCGGCGTGAAATCCGATGCAGATGGCAACGTCTTCATCGAGTTTGTCGACAGCAGCGTGCTCCCATTCGATTTTCGCACGACGGCGAGCGCGATGTGGAAACTCGTGAGCTCGTCCACGATCAACTTTGGCAGTCGACAGTATCAGGCAATCAGTGCCACAGATGACACAGCACGAGCTCAACTGTCGATGAAGTTGCGAATACGCCGACAGGATTCGCACGTCAAGATGAGCTACTTTGGAAAGCGATTCGTAGAAGCAGATCGCGTCGTTTTCGTCTGGAGTTCGATGAGCGACTCGGAAGAATACCTACTGGTGAATGAGAACGAGCGAGTTCGAGTGCACGAGAGTGGTTGGGGCGTCATTAAATCGGC
This sequence comes from Globisporangium iwayamae, assembly GCA_023336215.1. Classification (NCBI taxonomy): domain Eukaryota; phylum Oomycota; class Peronosporomycetes; order Pythiales; family Pythiaceae; genus Globisporangium; species Globisporangium iwayamae. The sequence continues at coordinate 15,299 of JAADWP010000633.1, read as the reverse complement.
AAGTTTGGCTTCTAGTGCTTCGATCAACCGCGACAACAATGGCAGTGTGAGCCAGGCAGGGACGATTATGGAAACCATTACGCGACTGACTCCAGAGCTGGAGATGAGCGGAGTGTCTTCCGCCTCGGAGAGTTCGAATAACCACGTTGGGCTCCTCTCGGACGTAGTACTGAGCCTGAACCTCCAGAATCTCGCTGCGCTGCGGCAAATGATCGAGAATTCGATTCTCAGCGGTGCCATCGAGCATTCCAGCTAAGATCTTCGTGACAGAGCGTCATAATCCTGTTTGAACCGTGTCCCGTAGCTATATTTTACCATGTAAATGAACTAGAGTGCAGCCCTACCTAAGATATCAAGCTATATCCTGCCAGAGGGCCTTACTGAGCCAGCCAAGTCCTTCTTGTCCACATTCTCCTTTGACAATCGAGACTGCTTTAATATGAAACAGGTTCTTCGTTACACTGTCAAACTTCCACTCTGCATGAACCTCTCGTACTGTCATGCAGACAGGCTTGTCTTGCTTGTTTACCAGCATGAACAGATTGGCGTCGCGTAACCGGTCGTATTTGAAAAGCGCGTGGAGCTCATGCGTCGCTTCATCAATTCGATATCTATCGCTACCGAAACCACGGAGGTACGATCTGACTCGCGCTACGGATACCCCACACCAAGAACTTGATATTAGTCTTGTAGTTGAGAGAGTCTCGAAGACGAAGTTACTCGTCGCGACCCAAGTTACCGTGTCCTGGGGACGCTTGATCTTGTAGAGCAGCATCGTTTTCCCACCCGAGCCTAGTCCGAACAGCAGAACACGGCGGCACTAAGGCCGCTTGGGCTTCCACAATGCATAGCAGGAGACGACGGTGTCGCGTGCTGCGTGCTTGCAGTTGGAAGTGTAGCTTTCCATTATTATCGCAGTTGATGATGAGAGAAGAGCGGAGCAGATCTAGATCAAGGAAAATACCCATAAAACGTTGGACCATTGAATGGACCAATGAGCTGCGAAGAAACATGACCTTGAAGGTGGATGCAAAATTAAATGAACACAGGTCTGAAGGTCAGGGATGAGTTGATGGACTGCGGTTGGCGACCAGTGTCGTTCTTAATGCTACTTAATCTCACCATGGCATGTGTCTCAACATGGAGCTCGGCCGCTGCAAACAACCTAAGTGCACTCTGGAAAGCTCAATTAAACGGATACAGCTTTCTGTAAGATCTCGAAGTGGCTAACACCACTACAGTATTCACACTTGTACGATAATGCGGTTCACTCCAAGAGGCCCACTTGATATCATGTTGTTGAGTTGATGAGGTCCAAAACCATTCACGTCAGCACGACGACAAACACCCAGCGGCGATACCCCTCAGCAGCATATCAGGTCTCAGATGGGCTTTACATTCACCACAAACCCTCGACAAACGGAGCGAAGTGAGTGGGATCTCTCGATTTCGATTTCGGTTAGTCGATTCACAGCCACGGAAACTGAAGTGCGTCCATTGAAATCAGGGTGCCGCCCTTTGCCAATCACAGCAGCGCAGAGAAAATCCACACTCGCCCAGTCGCTCAGCTCCCAACCAACTGTCTTGAGCTTGGAGCGTCTATCCATTCGGTTAGATCTTGAAACAGCCCCGCATTAAAGCTCAGGCTTCGTGATTGCCTAAACAACTTGTCCTGCCAGACACTGTTTCGTTAAGGGCTCAATGCAGCCCCACGTTTTCCAAGGATACCTTGGAACTTGTGGATCATATGTTGGTAGACTTGTGCGTTGAATTCGATAGTGAACCCATCGAAATCAACTGACCAACCACCTCGTTTCGTCACCACCACAATCATAGCATGTAGAAAGTAGTTTCTCACTTTGATTGCTTCATGTGGCAGTATTGGGAAATATCCAGAGTAGTCACAAAGTTTACATTGAGACTGGTAGGACAACGTGCCCAGCAATCTAAGCTCTGGCCGCGCGCCCCTGCAGCTCGAGACAGAGCGCAGGCTTAGCAAGTAGCGAATGTACTTGACATGATTTCGTCATCTGACGCCACCTTGAGCCTTGAGCAGCGGTGGTAGTGGGTTCTTGGTATCCAACCTGCGCCTGCGCTCAACTGCACTCTTCAGGTCATGTGAGGCGCTCGTCAGCAGCTCACTACTCAATTGCCTGCCCCACGCTCATCTCACCCAATACAGCTAGCAAAGAGACTGCTCGTCCTGCTTCCCACCTATTTGCAGTGACCCGAGCCAAGCGACCAACATGACTGCTGCTGGTTTCTCTGACTCTGCTTCGCATGGCCACGACGCGCTCAGACGCACCAACAGTGGTGAGGATCGCGAGTTTGACGCGGAAGTGGCACGCTTTCTCGAGACCGAGCTCTTCGCGAACGATAGCAACAGCTTAGCGGATGTGTCGACTCCCCAGCCGAGTGCTGACAAGTCTGGCGTGCTCCCCATGAATGAAGACCTGGTGTTCATGGACTTCATTGAGTCCATCGAGATGCCCGACTTGGAGTGTGAACATGACCGCGAACTACCTTCAGAAGACGTCCAGATGAGCGACGATAGTGTAAGCTCATCATCACACGAGCGAATGACCACAACCACCGTCACAGCCACACCCGACATTCTGGCGACCAGCTCTCTCCACTTGGTGATCCCTTCGAGCGTCTTGGCAGCATCTACTCCCACAAAGAAACCCACAGTCGGGCGACGACGGGGATCAGTGAAGAAAATCGCGCCACCCCGCCCGAGGGTGAAGAAGGAGCGCAAGCGCGTCAAGGATGAGATCGAGTACCTACGGCAGCAGGTCAAGGCCCTCGGAGTGAAGCTCAACGAGCTCCAATATGACTCAGTTGAAGAAGCGGCGCCAGAAGTGCCTTTGGTCAGCTTCGGCGAAGGCCAAATCCTAGAAATAAAGTCACAGTCCACTGCCTGGGAAAGCATCGCCAAGCGTCAGGAATTCGAGAAGCAGAAATCGAAAGTCGAAAATCTCCAGCTGCGGCAGATGGTCAAGAACCAGCTTGGGCTCGCAAAGGGGCTGTCCAACCTCCTTCAGAGCCAACAGGACATCGCTGTAAGTACCCAAGCTCGTCAGCTATGCGTATATGCTATTTAATGTAAACTTGTTCAGATATCTTGTGAAAATTCTGACGCCTGTGCTTCATAATGTTTCGAATGGTGTTTCAAATGACAGTGGCTCGAGACTCCACCGTCTGGACGCGCGATGAAGAGGCTTTGCAACGTGTCCGACCATGACGAGTCCACATTCAAGATACTCGCAGCCCAAGTCGAGGCGATGCACAATGATGTCGACGCAGCTTTAAGTGATTTACGTCGCACTGGCCCTGAGCCTGGCGTCAAGTCGGACGCAGATGGCGACGTCTCCATCGATTTTGCCGACCACAGCGTGCTACCGTTCGAGTTCCGCACGACAGCGAGTGCGGTGTGGAAATTGATGAGCACGTCGTCGCTCAACTTTGGCAGTCGACAGTACCAGGTACTGCACGAGCCTAGCGATACATCTCAATTAGGTGAAGGGCGACTTTGACTCAGCTTTGGTTTCATTACCATTTTGCCAGGCGATTAGTGCTACAGATGACACCGTTCGTGCAAAACTGTCGGTGACAATACGGATGCGGCAACACGAGACGCGCATTGAGATGAGTTTCTTTGGAAAACGCTTCATCGACGCAGATCGCGTCGTCATTGTCTGGAGTGCTGTGGGTGAGGCGAAAGGCTGTATCAATAGAAAGGAACGGGTCCAAGTGCGCGAGCGTGGCTGGGTCCTCATTAGAGCTGCCGATACTTTCAGCGAGTCTAACCACGGTCAACAGCAGCCTGATACCATTATTCAGAGCATTGCCCGCCTGACGCCGGAGCTTCGAGCGACGAAAGCGTGCTTTGATGCTTCCGAGGACCTCGTCGGGGTGCTTACAGACGTCGTGCTCAGCTTGTATTACCAGAACTTCGGAGTGCTACGCCAGATGATCGAGAACACGATTCTCAGCGACGCCTCTGGGCCTTAAGATTGTAGGTATGCATGTCGATCTCTGCCAGCGCTTCCACCATGCACTGTGGCGGCCACTGCGACATCCATCCTAAATAATTGGCTGACTACAAAACACTTTGTTTGTCAAATGTTGCGTTGAATTGAAGCCAGTGATTTAGTGAAAAGGATCTTTTCAACCATATAGTACAGCGGTGTATCCATTTCATTGCGAAACGCACTTCAACTTGCTACTGGTCCAATATTTTCGCTTGATTCCGACTTGTGATGGATACTGAGATCAGCGAGTGGCTGTGGTTTGACAGTGAAACAGATGGCTGAGTGGTTGCCGAACGCCACCCACAATGAATGGCTCAACAGCTTCAGCAGCGCCATATCCAGTCTATCTGCTATTGTATCTTTTCGTACACCTGAAAAAGGCGACCGAGTTATCCTTTGGCACAAATATTTTGACCACCATTTTACATGCAACTGCTCTTTATCGAAGTGCTCCGTGGGCAACACACACGTACTCATCACGACGAACGCAAGCAAAAAAATGAAATGAGTGGCACACTTCTCGTTGCGATTGGTCGATTCGCAGTCCGCAGTCCACAAGCCTGCTGTAACAACCCCATTCATCGTCCCAAAGGGAGCAAGCAGCCCAGCGATGAAGTTCTCCTTTTTTTCAATCGTATTAATTCTCTAGCTACGCAGGCGAAGCATTGCTTTCTACGTTCGTAGTTGGCCCCCACTCTGTTGGCCAAACGGCTCGCCTTTCATTCCGCCTTCACTCTCAGTCCTGGCCAGTGCTCCCCAATAGTGACGGTCACGATGAGCCTACAAACATCTTCCCCAATAAGTTACATCAAAATTGGACATAAATGATATGTGTTTTGAAAGGCAGAGCATAGTATGCGGTAAAAAATGTCGAAGGTGTGAAGCACATTTAACGCTAATTGAGCAGCAGGCACAGCGATGACGTACTCGCTCACAGCCTGTCAAAGCTCTCAACAAGTTCGTAGATATCCTCATTGAGTATCTGTGTGTGTCGCCAGTAGTGCGAAATGGCCGCGCGTGTGATCTTCAACCACACCGCCTCCGCCCACAGCATTGCAACCAGGACGTCGACATTGAATAGGGCGTCAGTGTCCTTCTCTCCTACCTCTGGCACGCCCCGCAGCACATCGTCAAAGCGGTCGACGACGTGGCGATGTTGAATTTGCTAATATATGCCTTCAACGCGCTGATGATGCCGACGTCTTGCGGCTGCAAGAAAGCGGTGGTGTTGGCTGGGAGCACGCGAAGCTCAGCATTCGAGAGTGTCGAGTTGAACCGGTGGGACGAGACGTTGTCAACGAGTAGGAGGGCGCGTCGACACTCAGCACGCATTCGCTCGTTAAACTAGGAGAGCCTGGGCTGCACCCCACCATCCGCTCCGTTTTAAATGGTCTTCGTTAGCGTCGTGCAGTAGAAAAACGCGGTCTCATCCATGTTGAATACGTTTTGACGATCGTAGCCGCGCGTGATGTCTTACAGCTTAGCCCTCCCTCTCTCCACCGCCGCGATGCTCACCGACGCCACCTCTCCGTGCTGCGCCTAGACATGAGACGGTGGTGATCCTGGAATTTATTTAGCCAGCCAGATGAGAACACGAGCGCATTCAGCTTCAGCGTCTCTTCTGGCGTGGAGCTGCTGACGAGCTCGTGACAAATCTTATTTGCCTTCGCTTGGATAGTAGCGCCGGTGACGACAGGCAGCTTGTTCACATTGGCGAATCCACAACACCAGTTGCACTTTAAGCTCGGCAGACAAGACACGATGATGTGTCTTGCGCTCTAAATTGACGCGGCATCGCTGACAGGACCGTTCAGCACGCGGAACAGCGTCATCCCACACAGCACGACAGAGAGTTTTAATTTGATTTTGATCCATACGGCGAGCTCTTGCTGCGTGAGCTCTGGATTTGCGTTGTGGTGCACGCGCAGTGCCAGCTTTTGTGCGTGCGTCATGCGAGCGCGCGTTGCTTTCGCTGGCATCGTGCTTTGATAGTCTCATTTATTGTAATCGTTCAAACGCGCACGAAATTTGAAAACATAAATGATTGCTCACCGCAATATACCGCTTTGTAGAGGGTATTATGTCTGGGCAATATAGCTTATTTGAAGTGTTGTCGGTTCCACCAAAAGAACTCTTCCATCACGTTCTTTATGGTGACAGAGAAAGGACGGTTTATCCCGGTGTACGCGACATTTCGCAAAGCCAAACGCTCAACGACGACGCACTGCAAGAAACACGCTTCAACGCACTTTGCCAACTTCCACGCACCCCAGCAGCTCACACGCGAGCTGACCCTCCCCTGTCAGACGATTGCCGCCATAGACATGGCGACTGCTTCAATTGACGGCCTCGCAGACAACACCAGCGCTCGAGATGACGGCACCATCGACTACGGTTTCGCCAAACACGCGGTGGATCCCGACCTGGACGCGGAGGTGGCGCGCTTCCTCGAGCTCGAGTTGTTCGCACCCGCCAATACTATAAATGACGACAGCGACAACGACGTCGTGGCGTTCCAGACCAGCAGTAGCATAGCAAACAAGGCAACAACCAGCGACGTGCTCTTTACGAAAGAAAGCGACGACGCGGGCTTTATGGATCTCATCGGGTCGTTCGACTTGCCCGACCTAGAGTTCAGCGGTGTCGGCGAGTTGTCTCTACACGACGCAGTCGAGCTGAGAGAACACAAAGAGACCGTAAAGCTGACAGTATCCACTGCCTCGCAGAACCTTCAGCCGACAAGCTCGCTGCTTGTACAGATCCCCGCCAGCGCGCTGTCGTTACCGACACTGCCAAAGACCACCACGACGACAGAGACTGGGCCACCGCCAGTGAAGAAAGTGCGCAAGCGCGTCAAGGACGAGATTGAGTACCTGCGGCAACAAGTCGCGGGCTTTGAAAAAAAACTCGAGAAGCTTCAGCAAGCGCCTCGCGAACAACAGCCAGTAGCTGAGCAGACTGTCGATGCGTTCAGCTTTCGACAGGGCCAGCTCGCGTCCCAGATTGCTTCGTGGGAGCACGTCGCCAAGCGCCAAGCTGACGAGAAGGAGAAGTCGCAGGCGGAGAATGCGAAGCTCAGGGAGAATCTCAACATGCAGCTGTCGCTCGCTAGAAGTCTATCAAACTTCCTTCAATCGCAACAAGATGTTACTGTGGGTGATCATTGTAATCTCGTGATACTTAGGCGCTTGTATGAAATCCTGTATGTTAACTCTGTGATCATGGTGCATATGTGACTAATGTAGTGGATGGAGCAATCATCGGAAGGCCGTGCGTTGAAGAAGCTCTGCGTGACCCCCGATGGCGACGAGAGCGTGTTCGAGACCCTCGCGGGTACAATTGACACGTTATACTCTGAGCTCAGTGCAGCAGTGTCTGGCACGGGATCAGGACAAACGGAACTCGAGCCGGGCGTCAAGTCGGATGCGAGCGGCAACGTATTCATCGAGTACACGGACTGCAGCATGCTCCCGTTCGACTACCGCACGGTTGCGAGCGTGATGTGGAAACTCACGAGCACGACGTCGATGGACCTCGGCAATCGACAGTACCAGGCGTTCAGCACCAGTGAGAACACGACGCGTGCTCGCCTGACGACCAAGCTGTGCCTGCGTCGAGAGGATAAACTGGTGCAGATGAGCTGTGTGGGCAAGCGCTTCGTCACAAAGGATCGTGTCGCCATCGTCTGGGCCATGATGAACGAGACGCAAGACGAGTACCTGCTGCTGAACGGGAAAGACCGCGTTCGGGTGCGCGAGAGCGGGTGGATCATCCTGAAACCTGCCAGTGCGACTACAATACCAGGTCAAGGTCGAAGTCAACCAGGGACGATTATCCAGAGCATTTCGCGCTTGATGCCAGTGCTCGAGCGAAGTGATGATGCTGATTCGGCTGCAGCGAGCGTGAGCGACCACGTCGGGATGCTCACGGACGTCGTGTTGGGACTGTATCATCAGAACCTCTCGTTCCTGCGGCAGGTGACGGAAAACTCGATTCTCAACGACGAGATCCTGAAACAAACTGGCTGACTATGATGAGTATTAGTGTCTCAGGTCTACTTGTAAAAGTGTTCACCATGAATATGTGGCTGGTGTACATCGCCTTGACAAACTATACTCCCCAGATCTGTATTGCTCTCCTCGACCATCATGCACTGTGGTCGATCGACCTTGTGTGCTGCACCAACGACGAAGATGCTGGCGCTGTGTTCGCGGGAGGTAGTCACACATCCTGTGACCTATCGCTAGGCAAGCTTGACGACGGCCAACGCTCGTGACCCAACCCAAGTATCCAGATGATACGAAGATGCTGACCATCGCAACTTCGTTCGTATCAGATGCAAGTGTTCGTGTCCACCACAAGATACCGACGGACAACGAGGCAAAAGTGAGTGGTACTTCTAGATATCAACTGGTCGATTCATAGCCATTCAGCTTCAAAGCTCGTTGAAGAACTCTAGTAGCTGGCCGACCACTCACTTGACGATGAACCTATGTCTCGATTTCTGGAACCAGTGGCCCCGCTCGGCGCTTGGGCTTCGGTTTCGATGCCCATGGAGATTTGGCTGCTTTTCGTAACCTCGAAGTCGCAGATCTTAGCTGGCTCTTTGTCTGCGAGTGGAGTTCTTCTACGCAATTGGCGCTCCACTTGGATCGCGTTTACTGTCAGGCAACCAGACAGAATTTTTCAAGCATGCTCCTTGTGAAAACTGTTGCTGAAAATCTCAGTGGTGGCTTGGACCTCGAATCTGAACCAACACTCACGAGCCTTCCTGAACCAGTAACAACATGCGACAAACGGTGTCATCGAGAGGTGTGAGCCAAAGTACCGTCGGGTTCCAGGTCAGCAATCTGTGTCTCGATACCAAAGCAATCGACGAGAAATCACGTGTCCGTCTGTTTTTTGTTGCCACTCCCAATCCCAGCTACTTCCGGTCACTTCGTCGGTGGGATCTCCTGGAAGTGCTCTTCATCCGCTAGGTGCTTCGACGGAAAGGTCAGAATCGAATTGCTGCTCAGGAACGAACACATGGCAACTAATGCATCTATCAACGGCTCTGCGGATTCCGGTGATCAAGATGATGGCGCTACAGTCGACTGCGGCGTCGAAAGCGCCAATCTGCGTCTCAACGCGGAAGTGGCTCAGTTCCTAGCGACTGAGTTCTTCACGTGCACCAATAGCGATAACGGTGATACAGTAGGCTCGTCATACCGTACTTGTCTGAACGAATCCACGATAGAAGACGACGACTTCATGAGTTTCGCGGAACCTGTTGACATGCCTGACTTGGAGTTTGATCATGCCAGTGGACCTCGTTTGGGAGACTTCGCCCAATTGAGAGAGCACGACGATATCACGAGTGTGAACGGGCTCGTGACAGCTGGCACCGCCTCCGACAACCTTGAGCCCAGAAGCTCACTACATGCGCTGATCCCAGCGAGCGCGCTTTCGGTACCGCCGTTCATCAATGTCAACTGTCCGCAAAAGAACAACGCGAAGAAGACTGCACCAACTCTCCCTCTGATCAAGAAGGCGCGCAAACGAGTCAAGGACGAGATCGAGTATCTGCGGCAGCAGGTCGTCGACTTTGAGGAGAAACTCGAGAAGCTTCAGCTGGCTCCCAGAAAGAAAGTAGACCCACAAACCGATTCTCTAAGCTTCCAACAAGGACACTTCTCGTCACTGTCCGCATCTTGGGAGAGCGTCGCAAAGCTCCAGAAAGAAGAGACGGAGAGGTCAACAGCGGAGAACGCGAAGCTGAAAGAGAAGCTCAACAAGCAACTGGCGCTCGCACAAAGTCTCTCCAAGCTTCTCGAGAACCAGCACGATGTGTCTGTACGTGCCCAGGCCTTTGTGCAACTTACCCAACTTGGGCGCTATATCAAATCCTTTGCTGACGCTGACTTGTATGTTTTGTGGCATGCAGTGGCTTGAGACCCCGCCAGCCGGTCGTGCGATGAAGAAGTTCTGTATTGTACCCGAGCATAACGAGAGTCAATTCGAGACACTGGCAGCTCAAGTCGATAAGCTATACACTCAGCTGGACGCAGTGCTTGACGAATCCACTCGCGTTGACCACGAACCTGGCGTCAAGTCGGATGCGAATGGCAACATCTACATCGAGTTTGTCGACACCAACGCTGTCCTGTTTGACTACCGGATAACAGCTCGCGCGATGTGGAAGCTGATGAGCACGACTTCCATGAACTTTGGCAATCGACAGTACCAGACGATCAGCGCCACAGATGATACAGTGCGGGCTAGGTTGTCGATGACGCTGCGGCTGCATCACGAGGACATGCAGATCGACATGAGTTTCTTTGGGAAGCGCTTCGTGGAGGCAGATCGCGTCGTTATTGTATGGTGCACGACGAGCGAGACGCAAGGTGGGTACTTGCTGGTGAATGGGAATGAGCGAGTACAAGTGCGTGAGTGCGGCTGGACCGTTATGGCAGCGGTTCATCTTGCCGCCGATGCTGATCTGAAAATTATTGACTTAGACCGTCCACAACCAGGGACGATCGTTCAGAGCATTGCACGGCTAACTCCAGAGCTGGAAAAGAACGAAGCTTCCTCTGAGATCGCGAAGCACTCCGTGTGCCTACTCACGGACGTCGTGCTCAGCTTGTATCAGCAGAACCTCGCAGCACTGCAGCAGATGATTGAGAACACCATTCTCAGTGACGCTGCTGAAATCTGAAGCTTTTAGTTGTACATGCTGACACTTTCTGTCTTGATTTTCGTCTTCTTATTCAATTAAGTCAGACAAACTGACGTGCAACGCGCTTGCAAGTCAGTCTAGACCTTTAATGAGCCCTTCTCCTGCCATGCTTTCAGTCCCTACTGCACGGAGGCTGTCCTTCACCGTACGTTCAAGCTTCAGCTGCGTCTTGATCTATTCAAGCAACGTGAAAGCTGGCTGATCTTACTTGCTCGCGCAGACGAGCAGCTTCACAGTTTCCATCACTCTGAGCTTTATCAGTTCGCAACGCTCGTCAGCAACTTGAGCGATCCTTGGTTGGTCAACAGCGTCAACGACAAAGGTGACACCATCGTCGTCCTCGAGATGCAACTTCCTCGCAAGTTATGATATTGGCACTGCTGCTGAGGCCCGAGACCCTGAGCTTAACGTTTTTGTGCTCCCCGCCGCTCGATCAAAGATTGGTTTGCAGGCTCAGCGTGGACCGAGAGCTGTTGCGCGCACAAGTGTAGCCATCTGCAATGCTCCTAAGCGATACTCATTCTTGATTACGCCCACAGATTTGTTATGAAGAGATCCCCTTTTTTGCACCGATACAAAATCTTGTGTACCCATTTCAATAGTGCGAGACCAACCCCTTGACGCCTTCAAAAATCCAGGTTACACACGTCATGATGACCGGCGCGTTTGCTTCGCTTCGTATATCAGGTCGTCCCCGCGTGTTTCGTTGTCCACCACAAACCACGACGAACGAGGCGAAGTGAGTGAGTGGCACATCTCGGTGCCGAGTACTTCCTGTCCTGGTTTCGATTCCCAGCCAGAAAAACCTTAGTTCCAACAACAGCAGGAGGTTCTTTGCAGCAGTTGTTGCGGGTTCATTTGCTCGGCTACAATGCACAGCCCAGGGGGACACCTGTACGGCTTTGAGGGTCTGCAGCGCTTGCTTTCAGTATCTAGAGAAGGGATTTTTGTTGCCTGATCGGTGGGTGTACTGGTAGTCGAACCTGCCGCAGCTATGCTTGAACTCGAATGCCAAGTGAACAATCTTTTGAGTTACACTGCTTTATCTCGTGCAGAACTCCCAGCACATATGAATGCGTAGGACAGAGCCTCCATCGTTAGGCAATATTCATTCAATCCATAACTCGTCACAAGAACAACGCAGCTGCATCCTCCGTTGAGATCTGATATTCCACCATTCCCTTGATCGTTCATCCATCTGCCATCACCACCTCCAGGTAAAGCACCTACTGGTAGGTAGGTCGGTGGATTCTCTTGGAGAGTTCTCCAAAAGGGTTCCATTTCGATGCTCAGAATTGAATTTGCCCCCGATCGTGTAGCGAGCGCCAGCGACCCAATGACAAGCACCAGCAGCCTTCCTAAGTCACTATGAACCAAGACGACTTCATGACTTCCCTTGGGCCTTCACACTCCAGTGATTTAGAAAATGGCACCATCGAGTACAACAACAGCGCTGATCAAGACCTTGATGCAGAAGTGGCTCGCTTTCTAGACTCGATAGAGCGCATCAAACACAATCACGACGGCAACGAAGTCGGCTTGCCATTCCAGTCAAGCGTGCTCTCTGAGAACAAGAGTGCGTTAGTGATGGACTTCATCGACTCACTCGACATTTCCGACATGGAGAGCAATGGTGTGGGAGACCCCCACGTGGAAGCCCACTCAAGTAGCGCCGATGCTGAGGGTGCGCACAAGCTGCCAGCTATCGTTGCGACGGAAGATCTTCTTTAACCCACCAGCTCGATGTATGTGCTGATTCCGGCGAGTGCGCTCTCGTCACCACCGACTCTCGAGACCACTCGCCTTCAACAGAAACCAGTTCAGAAGACCTCATCATCAGTGGTGAAACAAGCGCGCAAACACGTCAAGGACGAGATCGAGTACCTGCGGCAGCAGATCGAAGATCCAGGCTGAGACGATGTACAGCGAGCTTGATGCAGTGGTCTGTGGATTTGATAAAAGTACTGGGTCGGAGGCTAGCGTGAAGTTGGATGCAGATGACAACGTCTTCATCGAATTTGTGGACAGCAACCAGCCCTAATTCGACTTCCGCACGGTTGATAGTGCGATTTAGAAGCTGCTGAGCACGCTGTCGGTTACACCAGTGGGAATTTCTGCGCCGCGAAGGCAGGTTAGATCAATATTTGTTGTCCCTCTCTGTGTTGTAACGTTGCTACCCTAACAGGTGATCGAAACTACAGACGACACGGCTCGCGCTCGATTGACCACAACGATGCGCCTGCGCCGAGAAGACACTCAGGTCAAGATGATTCTTTTTGGCAAGCGCTTCGTCGAAGCCGATCGCATTGTCCTTGTCTGGTGCACGATGAGCGACACACGAGGATACGCGCTGGTGAACAGAAATGAGCGAGTCAGAGTACGCGAGTATGGCTGGACGGCCATGAAGGCTGTGTATCCTGGGGACGGTGGTCCCACTGACCAAGGTGAGCGTCAAACGGGAAGTACCATCACGAGCGTCGCACGCCTTATCCCGGAGCTGGAGCGAAGTGGAGAGACATTTGAGACCTCGGACGACACTGTCGGTCTGCTCACGGACGTTGTGCTCAGCTTGTACCACCAAAACCTCATGGTGCTGCGCGAGATGATCGAGAATTCGGCTCTCAGCGGTGATGTCACCCCCGAGGCTGTCAGCGTGTAGATTTTCAGCTAATCAACGCACGCATACCTCCTATCGAGCGTAAGTTGGAGTCAATCATCGAGCGGCAAGGCATTTGACAGCTGCCGTGTGTGTACTGATTTCATGTTCTCTTTGAAGAGGAGAATCACACATCGGCAGCTGAGTTTGATGGCCAAGTCGCCAGTCGATCGTACAACGCAAAGACCAACACCTTTACTTGGCAAATGTCTGACTGACCAATGAGGACGCTGCAGGTCACTATGATTGAGCCAGTGACTGCCCAATCACGAGGTGACAGCCGGGAACGACGGGAACTGCGACTTTGAAGGATGTCCTGTGTGGAGATCTTCAGGATCCTTCTTCAATCTACTTCTGTTCGAAGTGGACACCGGGGTGCACACTTGTCCCCTCATCCAAGTGATCAGACGGAACGAACAGAGGTATGCACACCACCAGGTCCTATCCAACGAACAGCTCCCATCGGATTTAGTGTCCAACTACACGGAACACGGCTTGAAAAAGGGACGACGTCAATCGTAGATAACTATGAGCCAAACTCTATAAACTTGTGCAGCTCGTAGTGAGAAGAGGAAGGGGAGGGAAGCTGAATCGAAGATGACACATCATATCGGGATGCCTGGGCTGAGGCAGCTGCGAAAGGACTTTGCGAAGGGACATGCTCAGGATTCTTCGAGCGTGTTGCATCTATACAATGTAGGTCTCTTTGCTCACAGCCACGACTCGAATGTTCATTAAGGTCAGCGTAATGATTATTTATGAACACCACTCACAAATTGATTTGCGAACAAAGTAGCAACTGGACCACAAACCGAGGGCTGTTGCTGTGCTGTGCTGTGCTGGGTATGAGTACGTCAAGCGACCAACGACTGCGTTACCTTCCACCTGCAGGCGCTGCTCCTCCTTCTGCTATGGACTTACACGAACAAGCTAAGAGAGATGATGGAACAAGCTAAGAGAGATGATGGAACAAGCGACGATGGTGCAGATCAAGAGCAAGATGCTGAAGCCAAGCAGCATATCGAAGTGAACGTTGACAGGGTCGAAATCTTCTCGCTCTACGAAGACAGTGAAGACAACATTACTTTCCTGGGTGACGATCTGCTATTCAATGGCTTCACTCAATCGTTTGAGATGAGATGCCTGATTTGGACAGTTTCGACATCAAGAAATTACTCGAAATGAGTGCGGCTCGGATTCCCAAGTGCTAACAGTCAGCTTCAGTACCGTACTCACGCCAGACTCAGCGGCCCTACCAGCAATATCGTCTTGGGGTACCGCAGAGTCAACCACTCGCTGCCAGCTTCCAGTCTCCAGTTCGTTTATCGCGGCGACTAGTATCCCGCACGGATTTGTGCGAAGCAGAAGCGCGAAAATCAAGTACGAGCTCGAGCGACTGTGGCAGCAAGTCCAGGAATACGAGCACAATCTTGACCAACTCAGAAATTCTTCGACCATCACGTCGTCATCGCCTTCAATGGGGATTTCTCCATCGCATGGCGTCGCATGCCACGATCTCGAGCCAACTTCCCGCCCAACTTCGCGGCAACTCATCGTAAATCGATAGCTGGAACTGACACAGAGGTCTCAAGTAGCAAATTTGGAGTTGAGGCAGATGCTCAAGTGTCAGCAGAATTTCGTCCGAAGTCTGTCTCGAGTACTCCGGAAGCATCAAGACCTTTCGGTGCGTAGCAAACCCACAGATCTGGCATTTTCCTACCTACTCTGACAGAATGCTAACCATTTGCCATGCTTTTGTGTGTATGCTCAAGATTCAGCTCAAGCGGCTCGAGACATCGCAAACTACAGAACCTTGTACGGAGATAGAACCAAGCGACCACGTGCTCGACCGGCTAGCGGCACAAGTGGAAGCATCGCTCAACGGACT
>JAADWP010000632.1:0-17905 GCA_023336215.1 Globisporangium iwayamae | reverse complement strand
CGTCCGCGCGATGAACTTTGTGATTGAACAGGGCTGGGCATTCTACTGGGGAACCAGCGAGTGGTCCTCGCACGACATCATCGAGGCGTGTGATATCGCCGATCGTTTGGGTTTGATTCGTCCCATTGTCGAGCAGCCGCAGTACAACATCCTCGAGCGCTCACGTGTTGAGTTTGACCACGTCAATCTCTTCAAGAAGTACAAGCTGGGCTTGACGACCTGGTCACCACTGGCGTATGGCGTACTCACGGGCAAGTACAGCAATGGCATCCCCGAAGGTACGCGCTTCACGAACGACTGGTTCCAGAATCGGGTGCCGGACTTCAAGGAGCGCGTGGCCAAGGTGGCCAAGCTCGAGCCCATTGCCAAGGAACTCGGTTGCTCCGTGGCGCAGCTGTCTATTGCCTGGTGCTCGTCGAACCCGAACGTGTCCACTGTGATCCTGGGTGCGTCCAGCGTCCAGCAGCTCGAAGAGAACCTCAAGGCGAACGCGTTCGTCGACAAGATCACGCCCGAGGTCAAGAGTCGCATTGACGAGATCGTGCAGTTCGTGTTCAAGGTTCCGCAGAACGACATGTGGTACACGCTCCGTAGCAGCAAGTTCTCGTAAGGGGGTGGCGCTTGTCAGAGCATTGATTGCAGTACTGTTAATGAACCAGCTTGGTTCACTATTTTTGGTGATCTCATAGGCTTCTGCTACTTCTGCTAACATGGCCAATAAACAAACACCCACCGCTACTACTCCCAGCACCAAGCTAGACTGACTGTGCGCTTGATAATCAATCAAACGACACGGGGTTGTCATCATCAGCTGCGCCAAACTTGGGTGCATCCCAACGCCTTCGTCACTCTTTTGATTCAACGGATAGCGCCTCAAAGGTTCTGGTGGACTTCATATCGGTGACGGCAAAAAGTGGCTCCGTGAAGCTAAGCTCACCACGTGGAACTCGGGTGGCCAGGCATGAGGGAGGTCACACATGCTTGACCACGCTAGCTCCACGCGGTGACACTCACAGCGAGCCGAATTCCTATAGAGGCGTGCTGTAATCACCCATTTGAGCTCGCCATGACGATACAGATCTGTGTATGCTAACCTTTCAAAGTTCACGCCTTCTTGCATCCTGCCTGATGTTACAGTCCGAATAAGTAGCAGCTCCTTCTCACTTCACTCTTAGGCATATGGCGGAGTAGCGGAAGAGTGTGCGCGCGCCCACTGGCAACTGATTGATCGCCAGAAAGAGCAACACCACAAGCGTTCTGACCCCACTCATCTGTCTGGTCGTTGGCTGTTGGGCTAACTGCTGACGAACGGACTTGCCATTAATACGCACAAGGGTCAGGGGGATCTTTTCAAAAACGAAACGCTCAGCTTCAACTTGGACAATATCAGCCACTCAGCATCGTCCGTTTCAAATGAAGCGATCTAATTCGCCAGGAATACGGTGATTCCGTAATCGTTTCCTGCTGACTGATCGATCTTCATCTGAGCCGCTCGACTAGGTGAGCAAAAGCTCATTGCCGAATCTTCCCTGCGCCTGCCAAGTGCTCCTCGCCTTTCCGCCACCGCTGCAGACTCTCAAGCCAAGATGCCCGCGCCCACGCACAGCATGAAGTACCGCTTCCTGGGCAACTCGGGGCTACTCGTATCCACGCTCTCGTTCGGCAGCTGGGTGACCTTCGACGGCAACTTCGGCTTCGACGCCGCCTACGACATCATGGTCAAGGCGTATCAGAGCGGCGTCAACTTCTTCGACAACGCCGAGAGTTACGCGTTTGGCAAGTCAGAGATGATCATGGGTCAAGTCGTGCAGAAGGGTATCGCCGAAGGTGTGTGGACGCGCGAGGATCTCGTGCTGACCACCAAGATCTTCATGGGCGACACACCGACCCCAGGGCCAAACAGCCAGGGGCTCAGCCGCAAGCACCTGGTGGAGGGCGCCAAGGCTTCGCTCAAGCGCATGCAGCTCGAGTACGTGGACGTGGTCTTCTGCCACCGCCCCGAGGCGACCACGCCCATTGAGGAGACCGTGCGTGCGATGAACCACATCATCAACCAGGGCTGGGCGTTCTACTGGGGAACCAGCGAGTGGACATCCCATGACATCATCGAAGCGTGTGAGATTGCCGATCGTTTGGGTTTGATCCGACCCATTGTGGAACAGCCACAGTACCACATCTTCGAACGTTCGCGTGTGGACTACGACTACGTGAACCTGTACAAGAAGTACAAGCTGGGCCTGACCACGTGGTCCCCATTGGCGTACGGCATCCTCACGGGCAAGTACAGCAACGGCATTCCCGACGGCACGCGTCTCACCAACACGCGCATCAAGGGTCTCGTGCCGAACCTCGATGGCCGCATCGCCAAGACCGACAAGCTCAAGGTCATTGCCGAGGAGCTCGGCTGTTCGGTGGCTCAGCTGGCGATCGCCTGGTGCGCCTCAAATCCGAACGTCTCGACTGTGATCCTCGGCGCTTCGAATATCAAGCAGCTCGAAGAGAACCTCAAGGCGAATGAGTTCATCGAGAAGATCACGCCCGAGATCAAGGCTCGTATCGACGATATCGTGCAGTTTGTGCCCACGGTCGTGGAGAACGACATGTTTTCCAAAGCGCGCGTCAAGCACCTCTCGTCCCTCTAAGGCTCTACTGGTCGCTATCGTGAAGGTCTTCCTCCACCAGCTTTCGATGTCTAGTATCAGGAGTTTGTTCTTTTCGTTAATGTCATTCAAATTGAGCTCAGCTTATGCGAGTCGAGACCTATTGAATGGAGTCAGGTTAATGGCTGTGTCGCTATGGCGACGTCAACAGTGGGCCTCTCTCTCTCTCTCTCTCGCTCTCTCTCTCTCTTGGAATTCCAACGACAACCACATTGCATCCAATCATCCATCCCAGTACAAGTCCACACAAGCCATCACAAGAGCACACATGAACACGAGCGAAGCCACGGCCCCGCGATGAAGTACCGATACCTGGGCGGCTCGGGACTGCTTGTGTCGGAGCTTGCACTCGGCTGCCAGGTCACCTTCGAAGACCATAACGCGCTCGAGGCACTCTTCTAGACCACCAAGCGCGCCTTCGAACGCGGCGTCACGCTCTTCGACAATGCCAAGAGCTACGTCGGCGGCCGTTCCGAGGAGCTCATGAGCCAAGTGGCCCAGTGCAGCATTCAGGAGACCGTGTGGGTACAAGAGGACCTCGTGCTCACGACCAAAATCTTCTTTGGAAGTGAGGGCAATGACAAGAGCGGTCCGAGCGACCAGAGGCTCAGCCGCAAGCACATCATCGAAGGCACGAGAGCCTCGCTTACGCGGATCCAGCTCGAGCACGTCGATGTAATCTTCTACCACCGCTCTGAGGGGTTCACGCCCATCGAGGATACCGTCCGCGCTACAAACTTTGTGATTGAACAGGGCTGGGCGTTCTACTGGGGCACGAGCGACTGTAGCTCGCACGTCATCGTCGAGGCGTGCGAGATCGCTGATCGACTCGGGCTCGTGCGCCCCATCGTCGAGCAGCCACAGTGCCACATGCCCGAGCGCACCAAGATTGAGTTCGACTACGCGAACCTGTACGCCAAGTACCAGTTGGGCTCACGGCCTGGTCGCCACTGGCCAACGGCATCCTCAGTGGCAAGTACACTACTGGATTCCAGGCACTGGAGCTCGACTCTCGGATCCAGAGGTCGTGGCGCTCATGCCCAACCTTGCGTGGCACATCGCCCAGACCAAAAAGCTTAAGGCCGTAGCTAAGCAACTCGAGTTGTCGCTGCCGCAATTGGTCATCGCCTGGTGCCTCTCAAACAAGAACGTGTCGAGCGTGATCCTCGGCGCTTCGAGTTTCAAGCAACTGGTGGAGAACCTCAATGCGGTTGCTGAGCTCGTATCGCTGGTCACGGCGGAGCTCAAGCGGTAGATTGATGCGCTCGTGGGGTACGAGCCCAGTCTGCCGGTCGCGCCGGCGACCGGCACGAGAGTGCAAACCAGGCACGTCGAGTGGATGAGCGAAAGGCTGGGAGTGGAATGGGCGCACTCATCAGGCATGTCATGCGCAAGGTGTACTCTCGTGTGATGCAGAAGTATGAGTGTGTTTGTTTGTTTGGCTTGTTTCTCGGTCCGGTTTATGGGGCGCAGGTGTTGTTTGTGTTGGATGCAAGGTGTTCCTTGACATGCATTTTCGCTCGCACACATCACACTTCGCAAATGGCCTTGTTGCGCACTCATTGAGCATCGACAACCCACACAACCAGAAAGCACCATTTAAACCTTTAGAAAAAATATGTATTTATATGGTCAACAATTCATCTTTGCTTTCTATCTTCTCAGGTGAATATTCAACTCATAGAGATAGTGTTAATATATCAATTTGATCAAAATATATGTTTATCCAGGTAGTCATGCCGCCGATCAGATCATCCCACACCCAGCCAACTGCTGAAAACGTGTTTTGTTTGTGGCCACTACCACATCAACAAGCAAACAAGCAAGCAAGTGCCCAACTAACGGCCGGCAGGGGGCTTGCGCTCCTCACTCTACAGCACACGCGCCACCACAAGCAACAAACACCAGCACCAGCATGGGCACCGCCACTGATACCAAAGCCAGCGCTGATACCAGTATCAACACCAGCACCAGCAACGATGATCCCAATGCCACCGCTGGTGCCAGCATCTCTATCACCGCCACAGCCATCATGCCCATGAAGATGCCGCACCGATACCTGGGTGGCTCGGGGCTATTGGTATCAGCACTCGCGCTCGGCAGCTGGAACGTCTACAGCGACGCCTTTGGTATCAACGAAGTGTATGAGATCGCCAGGCACGCGTTCGCAAACGGTATCAACTTCTTCGACAACGCTGAGGGCTACGGCGCCGGTCAGGCTGAGACGGTGCTGGGCGCAGCGGTCGCTCGCGGTATCGCTGAAGGCGTATGGGCGCGAGAAGACCTCGTGCTCACGACCAAGATCTTCCTTGGTACCAAACCCGGTCCCAACAACCTGGGGCTAAGCCGCAAGCACATCATCGAAGGCACGAAAGCCTCGCTTAAGCGGATGCAGCTCGAGTACGTCGATGTGCTCTTCTGTCACCGGTCTGAGCCGTTCACGCCCATTGAGGAGACCGTGAGAGCTATGAACTTCTGCATCACGCAGGGTTGGGCGTTCTACTGGGGTACCAGCGACTGGAGCTCGCACGACATCATCGAGGCGTGCGAGATCGCTGATCGACTCGGGCTCGTGCGCCCCATCGTCGAACAGGCCAAGTACTCGATCTTCGACAGATACACGGTTGAGCACGACTACGAGCTACTGTAC
The DNA here is from genome assembly GCA_023336215.1 of Globisporangium iwayamae. Taxonomy (NCBI): domain Eukaryota; phylum Oomycota; class Peronosporomycetes; order Pythiales; family Pythiaceae; genus Globisporangium; species Globisporangium iwayamae. The sequence goes on along the minus strand of JAADWP010000632.1, from coordinate 12,595 downwards.
AAGAAATACGACTACGGCCTCTCGATCTTTTCGCCCATGAGCATTGGCATCCTCACGGGCAAGTACCGCGACGGCGTCAAGCCGGGCTCGCGGCTCGCGCATCCGCTCTACAAGACACTCATCCCAGACCTGGACGCCCGCATTGCGAAGGCCACAAAGCTCCAAAGGTTCGCGAAACAAGAGCTCCAATGCACGCTCCCGCAGCTCGCACTCGCCTGGGCCGTGAGCAACCCGCGTGTGTCAAACGTGCTCGTGGGCGCGTCCTCCGTCCAGCAGTTGAACGAGAACCTGGGTGCATTGCGCGTGCTGAAGCAGCTCACACCCGAAGTGCGACAGCGGATCGACGAGTTGATCGAGTTTCAGGTAGAGCTGCCTGTGCAGGACCCGTTCCCACTGCTGCGCAGCAAGTTCCTGTAGTGCAAGCGAGCGACCAGGTCACGAGCTGGGTGTCGCATGGTTGTCAAAAGAATGAGTGGGCCAAGTTTTGATGAAAAGGAAGTTTTGAAATGAAGTAATTGATGAAATATGAACGAATTGAATTGCAAACGCTCATTTGTTAGGATTTCGTCTTACAAGATCCTTTCAATCGCCAAGGGTCACGCGTGAATGGCAAGACGACGACAAACAACTCGACCGACCGCTCCTTCTCCAACCCCAAACAGTCTCACAAACGCAGGAGCGATCATGCGCCTCAAGGTATTGCTGCTGCTGATGGCTGTGACCATGGCCCTCGCGCGTGCGATGGTGGACTACGACACCCTCTGGAAGGACTACAGCCACGTGCCGACGCCCTGCGAGTCCTCGAGCTGCGCGACCGGTGGGTGCCTCTACGAGAACTGCGACAGGCCCGTGAGTTGTCGAGGCGGTATGTGCTTCTTCAGGTGCGTACGCTTGCCTCCCTGCTCTTCGATGGGGTTGCAAATCTTGCTAACGAGGCCGGCCCAGGTCGCCCACGTTCTCGATCAACAGGAACTGCAAGGAAGCCGTGTGCGAGGGCGGCGTGTGCGTCTTCGACCGCACGGCCAAGGGTACGTGTCCCGGCGGCGCCTGCAAGTTCCAGAACATGGCCACGACGCTCGCTGAGGGCTACTGCACCGGCGGCGCCTGCATGTTGGAGGACAAGCCGCACCCGAACAACCTGGCGGTCCAGCTCAGCGAGTAAATCAATCAATCGGTCACCCCACTCCGTAAACGAAAATCTCACATACATACTCAACACCAAGATCTCATTGTTAAACTTATCCAGTTTTCACATGAAAGCTCTCAGCATAGTAAAGTTTAGTAGTGAATGAGTGGATGCACGGGCCAGACGCGCTCGGACTCGAGCTCAATGGCAACAGGGCTGTCAAACACCTGCAGGAACTCGTCGAGGCCCATGAGCTCTTCGCGTGTGAGCAGCCAGAGCACGAGGTCATTCGCTGGCAGGAAGAGCTGATCCGTGTTACTCAGGTTCGTGAGGCATTTGCGGATTTCGGCCGGTGCCATGGGTCCGATCTTCTTGACAAACTTGATCAGGTTCAGGAATGTCTCGACCGCGTGCTGCGTGAGCGAGTCGTCGGTCCACTCGCTGCTACCACTACCGTTTGAATCCCCACCACCGCCACCGGCGGGGCGATTTACCGTTACCTTCTTGAAGTACAAGCCCTGGAGGATGCGCTCTGGGTTGTCGTCGCAGGACGCGAGGATGCGCATCGATGCGCTCTCAATGATCTTTTGCTGCAGCAGCTGCCTGCAGAGCACGAGGAACTGGTCCGCCGTGGTCTCAAGGAAGAGCACGATCGTTGACTCTTGGAGCAGCACAAGGCCTGTGGCCTCGATCTTGAGCTTGTCGAGGATCTTGGCAAAGTACTCCTGCGTCTTACGCGAGTTGTCCACGGACGCGTCCGAAATCTTGCCCAAAATCGCCGACCGCGACACGCACGTGTCGAACTTGCCAGCGTAAGGGTCACTACTACTACTACTACCGCTCAACGACGCGCCGCTGCTGGTGTGGAAGTGCTGGTTGCTCGAGCCGAAGTCCCCGCCGTCCTGGGTTGTGTCCTCGCCCGCCTGCTGCATCTGTGAGTCCTGCTGCTCCTGCTCTTGCTGCGCGCGAGGCTTCGGTGGGTTCACCAGTGTGAGCACCTCGAGAAGAGACGGGCCGAGCACCTCGAGCTTGTCAAACGATGACGACGTTGACGTGCTACTGTTGCCATTGTTGTTGTTACTGCTGTTGTTAGTCCCATAGAGCTCGTTCTCAGTGGCCAGTGAGTCTTCTGGAGCAAGCCCAGTGGCGGAGCTCGTAGGTGCGAGGCGTCGTCGAGACTCCTGTGGTACGAGCGACTTGGTCGAGTCCATGCGGCGCGCGGTGGTCGTGCCCGAGCGTGTGAGCGCGCGTTGGGAGCCCGCGACAGACCCTCGCATGGTCTTCTGTTTCTCCATCCTTCAAGAGGTTGCGTCTGCTGTCGGATGAGAGGTTGACGAGGCTATGGAGGAGATCCTGGAAAGGTCGGAGCGGCCGTTCGTTTCATAAATCGATCGGACATGGGTGGAGGTGGTAGGTTCGCACCTCCTGCCGCCTTCATTATCAGTCAGTCCGGTTGAGGAAGGATCGGACTGGGAGTAAATGGCACGCGAGTCTTGCGTGGGTGGGATCTGCACTGAAGGTCTCATGTCTGATAAATCCGCACATGGTCGAATTTCCTGCACCATAATATGCATTTCTCGTACCGGAAGCGACTTCAACATTTCGCTTAACTACGATGAAGCTGATAAGTCCACAGCGAATGTCGAGCGGTGCGTAATATACCAACCCTTTGAGAATTTCTCACCACCTGCGCTCGCTTGTTAGTCAACTGCTGGGTTCGACAACGATTGATGAAATGCCACTCGATCTCCAACCGCTGAAGGGGCATATCGCTTCCTGGGCAACTCCGGACGGCTCGTGTCGCGCCTCGGCGTCTGATGCGCGTGACCTCGGAGAGCGAAGTGCGCGCCACGCTGCGGCTCATCTACGTGCTCTACGCCGTCGAGATCGCGCTCATGGTGGTCTACTTCGGCGTCATCAAGTGGACACTCGGCATTCCGAGCATCCGGCAGCTCGCCTTCGTGCTCTCCACACAGCGCTGGCTAGAGTACTACTCACAGCGACAGCCAGAGCGAGCGAGCAAGACCTGCATAATCGAATCGTTTTCCACGGAACACTCTCAAGTGTGAAACGGATGGCTGGAGACTTTGTGGACGAAGAAAGTGAACGAGCGAGCACTCGGCAATGCGACGATGGTGGGTGGGGAAGGACGCCGCCTCTTTCTGGCAATCACGCGCAGCTCGTATTCAAATGTACGCATGCACTTCCGTTCCACCAGTCCCAAGCGCTCGCCAAAAGACCAGATGGTACCAGAAAATAAATACCGACGACTCGCTGGTCCCAGATGGCTGGGGACCATGCGATACAGTTAGCGGTGGGTTCACTGTCGTACAGTATCTGATGATCCGTTTCTCCATGCGACCGTCGTTTCTTTCCGCCGTCATGAAGTGCTCCTGAGTCCCATCTAATCCTCATACCATTCCCACTCTTCCCAGGTTGAGCTGAAGCGCCTTCTCTTCACCCCCAAGCCTCCAATAATGAAGGTCTCTCGCTCGATCTTCGTCTTCCTTGTGAGCTCTGCTCTGGTTGCGACCACAGCTACTACGCTGGCTACTGACCTCGCAGTCGACGTCAAGCAAACCCCCGTGCCTGAATGCGCGCTCATCAAGTGCTCGGACCAGGGTCCGGACGTGTGCGGCAGCGACGGCAAGACGTACGTGAACGCGTGCCAGCTGACGTCGGCCAAGTGCGCGAACCCCAAGCTGACCCTTGCGAGCGAAGGCCCGTGTCCAGTATCAACCGTGAAGACGCCGACGGTCACGCCCCGCAAGGACAAGTGCACGGGCGCCTGCCCGCGCATCTACCTGCCCGTGTGTGACGGCAGCAGCAAGCAGTACTCGAACGAGTGTGAGTTCAAACTCGCCAAGTGTAAGAATAACAAGCTCAAGCTCTGCAAGTGCCCCGTGACCGAAGCACCAGCCACCGAAGCACCGGCGACCGAATGTGCGGCGATGGAGTGCGCCGAGTTCACGCAGTGTCTCGTGGACGAGCGCACAGGCAAGGGCTACTGCGCGGACGTGTGTGCTCCGGGCCGCTGCGTTGCTCCTGAGAAGTGCGTGCTGACACAAGTGCAGTGCTTCACGACCCCGTGTCCGCCAATTGCAGTCTGCCAGCCTCCGAAGACTACGCCTACAGCCAGCTAGCTGTTGTAGTTGCTTTGATCAGGCTATCGAAGTAGCTCTCCCTATCGTTTTCTAAACTACTACTAGTCCATTTCTTACTTCACGCGATAAACGAAGCTCACTCCATCGCAGTCTACTCGGAATCGTGACCTAATGGCAGACTCGATGAGGTCGGTGAATGGACGTGAAGAGCAGGATACTGACTCAGCCGACAGAGCGAAATTTGCAGTCTGCATACGTGCATCTCCAGATGCGGAGTGAGACACTCACGGCGCGAAACGCATGCAAACGAAGCCTAGCAGCGCTTGAAATAGCCCATGCGGAGACCAGATGCCCTGGAAGTCTCCACCATATTTGCAAGCAGATCGCATGTGCTCTCCTTTTGATCTCGAATCTGGTTCTTGGAGTGTAAGAATAGGAGAAACGATCCACTGTATGAGCTATCTGGGACTTCGTTGCGAAGCCTCCGGGCCTCATCTGTGTCCAGAAGCTCGCCGTGGCCAGAAAACCCAAACTCGGTGGGCTATTTCTGCTCGGCTCGAGCTCTTCACATGGTCGCAGTTCTCTCCTCCTGAAGAAGCGACGAGCATCCATCCTTTCATCCAGTCACTTCTCATTCTGCCCTCGTTAGGCTGAAACCCAAGCCATCGTCTTGATCCTCAGCTCCCCATTCTCACGCCCACCACCAAGGCAAAATGAAGACGTTCCCATGGCTGCTACTCGCCGCGTTGGCTTTCGCGCAGGCCTCTGCTTCTCAAGTGGATTGCGCGAACCTCAGCGTGTGCTCGGAGGCGGACGGCAAGGTCTGCGGCTCGAATGGAGTCACGTACGATGACAAGTGCGCGTTCGAAACCGCGTACTGCGCTTCCCCCACCAGCGAGGTCTCCATTGTGTCCGAGGGTGCATGCAGCTCGCCATCGGAAGAAGCGGCGACCCCAGCGCCGACGACCCCAGCGCCGACGACGATGGTGGAGACCCCAGTAAATGAAGAACTCGCTCCCGTGACGCCAGCGCCGACGACCGCCGTGCTTCCGTTGGTCGAAGACGACGAAGTGAAGACCACAGTCGCCATTACCACCACCGCCGCCACTGATGATGGTACTGCCGCAACGGATGAAGGCGAGCTCTCGAACCCCGACTTCCAACAAATTGTCATCGACACCCCAGCGCCAGCATCGTCGTACCCGACACCCGACCCGGCGACGACGTCGCTCGAGGTGACAGCAATCGGCGGGGTCGTCGCCACCTCTACCACTAAGTGCAACCCGATTTGCCCCAAGGTCTACACGCCAGTGTGCGGCTCGGACTCGATCACGTACGCGAATCAGTGTCTTCTCGACTACGCGTCCTGCCGCACTGGAGCGGTCGTGAAAGTCGGCGACGGCAAGTGCTCCAAGCGCAAGAAGGGCGAGAGCTGCGTGCCGCAGATGTGCACGTCGGTCGAGGACCCGATCTGCGGCTCGGACGGCACGACGTACATGAACATGTGCATGTTTGAGAACGCGCAGTGCCTGGTGCCGGAACTTCAACATCTCCACGACGGCGAGTGCAACGCCGACACGAACCTCACCTGCGCGACGCTCACGTGCCCTCAGCTCACCGAGTGCCGCGAGGACGCTGAGACGGGCGTCGCCTACTGCGCCGACATCTGCGCCGCTGAGCGCTGCGGCGCCGGCCAGGAGTGTCAGCTGCTCAAGGGCGACTGCTTCACGGCGCCGTGCTCGGCCGTCGCGACGTGCGTCTCGGCCGAAATTGAGCTGTTTTAAGGCTCTTAGATTTGCCTTCTTGCTTAGCTCACCCAGACACTTCACTGTATTGAAGCAAACACGATTTTTTCCATCAGATATCTGAGACGACATATTTGTAGTTCAGCAACGGGGCTTGCTTGCACGTACCCGGTCGAACCGCGTTAGTCTGCCTCGACGGTTTGATGAGAACATTCGATAGGTAAGGCTTCAGATTTCCATGGGAGACTCCAGGTTTCGAACACGCCACTATCACTCCAGTCCTTGAGACCTCGCCATCACGCCTTGGGCACTTAGAGGTCGAGCATTTCGCACAGCAAGTTGTTGTTCCGAAGGCAACCCCGCAATTGTAAGGCAAGGCTCTAGCTTCACTCTCAAAGTGAGCCAAGGACTCTTAGTTGAAGTGCTGTATGATCAGGTCTTCGGGTTCCGAATCCACTCGAACCTAAAGGTGACGTCGTTTCCGCTGGAGTATAGCGGGAGCGATAAATGATGATGCCCCACATGATGAGCTTCGCCTGGATGATGCGTCTCTGCGTCGACAGCGCGAACGCGAGCTGCTTGATACCAGCGACCTTAAACACCCTGTGAATTGTCACCAAGTACACGCTGATAATCAGCACTTCAGTGCCACCCAGGATGTCTAGCTTGGTCATGATCTGGCGTAGTTGATGCACTGATGACACGCGCATGAACTCAAAGATGTACTCGCTATTCGGAAACAGAAATACGCTAAGCGCATAAACACCGTAGAGGGCGTAGCTGATGATAGAGCTGTAGCAACGCAACAGTATCACCTCAGTGGCGTGCAGCGCAGTGATGGCATCTCGAATCTCTGCCACGTGGATCGTCACAGATGCAGCAGCTTGATGTTGGGTTGGTGATGGGTCGAGGAAGATCGCAGAAGAACTGGAAGTGCCAATCGCAACCGAGCGGAAGACTATGCTCACAAATCGCAACTTTCGTCCAAGGCAATTTGCAATCGATTTGCTGCGGTGATGATGACGATGAACCTCGCCTGCTTGACCAGTTGGATGCCTGCGGCAGCCACCGGATCCTGAATTCATTACTCCGACGGTAGCTTGGAAAGACAGATAGATCTGAAGCAGTTGCTGGTGCATTGTTGTCCATTTGTGGTCATGGTAGTGATAGCGCGAAGACAGGAGCATACGTTGGTCGAGCTGGAACAGCTTGTTGACGGCCTCTTTGCTGGTTCAGCAGTGCCAAAAGTCTGGTTGAGAGAGTTGTTTGCGTTAAACGAGGTCCAGATGCGATAACTGTGTCTGGTGAATCAGCGATATCACCTCCAGCGTCGGTCGGCTGTTGTAACCGCTCCATCTTCTTGGAAGCCTGGATCAGGTTCGCACAGCACACGAGCGCCTGCAGAATGTTCCACGCCAGCACCAGTGCCAGCGTCGAGCCCGTCTTCGCGTTCTGCACGCACGTCATCGTGAAGAGGATATGGAATAGCTGGCTCGACGCGGCCGAGATGACACCAACGCTGTCCATGTCGTCGCACTGGATCTTCTTCCACACCAGGAATCGGCAGACGAACTTGAGTATGGGCAGTACGATCGAGAACCAGAGCTGCTACCCGGATGACAGATGCATGAACACGATCGCGTACACCGGATACAGCATCATCGGCACGGACTCGAGCTGGATGATCTCCATCACGTGTCTGAACCTTGGCAGGAAATTGGTCGTGCGTGTAATCTTTGCGCGCGAGCATGTAGTGAGTGCCCGCACCGACAAGCACCATCGGTGCTACCGGGATCAGCAGCGAGAACGGCACGGGAAACACGCCACTTGCGACAGCGATGCCCCATGATGATACCGATCAAGGCGAGGGTTTGACTGTAACCGATGACGCTGAGCTTCACCCACGAAAGCTGGATCTCGGGAATGAACTCTTTGATCTCACAAGTCACGGTAACCGTGGCCACACGTGTGCTGAACCACATGCGCAAGAAGTAGGCGCCGTTCGACTGCCACCCAACCAATGGCTTTGCCATCGGGATGCTCTCCAAGAGCAGCATGACCGCGATGCATGGCAATGGTGTGAACAACAGCACTGCAACGCTGTGCGCGAGGCTCGTCGAGTCCTTGTACGCTTCAAATGTGGCAAGCTTGCTAATACTGTACTAACCGCCGCCTGTTGTCGTCGTTGTCGGTAATTTCTCTCGCAGGCCCTCGAACTGCTAACGCGCGTTGTCCTGGAATTGCCGCAATAAGGAGAGGTGTGAAGACAGTGCGGCGCCAACTCGGTTCGCTGGTGGGCCGGGTGCAACTGAGGTATTGACAGCCAAAGCTTCTTTGCTTTGTGCAAGCCTTGAACTCGGAGAAGTTGAAGAGACCGAGGCAGAAAACTGGCTCCCCATCGTTCGAGTCGCTTGCGTAGCCGCGAGGTCACTAGCTCAAGCGGACAACGCTTACCTGGAAATGCTTTACTTTCGGCCACACAGCAAATCACAAGCAAATCGCAGACGTGGCGTCTGAAGGAATCCTCAACGGAACAAGGTCAGATCAGACATACCAAACCACAGGCTAAGAATGCAATGATGCCGATCAAGTGATACATGAATAGCTTGGTTTGGCAGATCTTGCTACTCACCTTTGACGTGCCGTACCAGCACCTGCACATTCGATTGCTCAAAACCAGTTTGATGAGAATGTAATCGCGGGACGAACTATCACACATTCAAAAGTACACTATGTTCGTGTATAAAAGCAGCGCTTACTACGAAATGTAGACGGCACCTTACAGAGACCAAGCGCGTTTGCACACTCTTTCTTCACCATCGCTTGAGACTTGCATCCCCTCTATCGGCTTACGAACCAAAGGCTTCGTCAGCATCGTCAATCTTCTTAAATTCGTAGTTGCCACGTCCGTCGAACTGTTCAATATATACAAAAAAGCAGTAAAAGAAGAGTTAGCTGCAAACCAAAACAGTGAAACCACGGCTGCCAAACACAAATACGTACGTGGAGGACATGCTCGTGGTACTTCCACAGCGACTTGCGGTGCGACACCGTGAACAGCGTGATGTTCTGCTCGCGGCAATGGTTGTACATCGCTCCCTCGACGTCAACACTCACAGCAGACGTGCATTCGTCAAGAATCGCAAACTGCGGCTTGTGGTAGAACAGACGAGCCATCGCCACACGCTGCTTCTCACCACCGGAGAGCACATCAGCCCAGTCGTGGACAACATCCCATCCGCCTTCACGCGACACCAAGTAACCGAGCTGCACCTTCTCGAGGAAGTACTCGAGGTCTTCATCCTTCAAGCCTGACGCTTGCATGTCTTCGAGCGAGTGCGGGTAAATGATCTGGTCACGAAGGCTTCCCAGAGTCAAGTACGGACGCTGCGGGATGTAGAAGAGACCGTTGCGGGCAGGCTTGGTCAGCTTGCCACCGAACAACGGCCAGAGTTCACCGAGGATGCGGAACAGCGAACTCTTGCCGCAGCCATTTGGACCAGCAACGACAACGTTCATACCAGATTCCACCTTGATGTTGAGCGAGCGGACCAGCACGTCACCGTTTGGTGTCACCAATGGCACGTCTTCGAACTGGATCACATGATCACGGTGCAGCAGCTCACCCTTGTTCGGGTACAGACCCAGTCCTTCCGCCGAGGTGGTTCCCTTCGTGTCATCATCGCCTTCGTCGTCGTCACCCTTCAGCATCGTACGCTGGTACCTGCCCTCGTCCAGGTCGGTCAGCACGTCCATCATCTCGGTCACACGCGCCGTGAAGCCGGCAAGACGAGTCAGCTCACGGCCGGACAGCACAAGGCGACCCATAGCTTCCGACAGCTTGATGAGCATCTTGCCCGAACGGAAGTAGTCCTCCATGCGTTCCGCGTAGGTGGAGTTCAGGTGGCGAGGGTCCGACTGGTCCAGGAACGGTCGCGACACAACCAAGAAGCCGACCACAGTTGCCAAGTATTTGGCAACGATGTTGTCAATCACTGACACGGAGAAGCGGAACTGCTGCGACTTGCGCACCAAGTCGATCAGACGGGTGAACGACTCGTCAAGGATTTTCTTCTCGCGAACGTTTCCGTTGTAGAATGCGATCTCTTCACTGTGAGTGATCAAACGAGAGTTCATGAAACGGAAGTTGCCTTCCATCTTCTGCTCCGCGATGGTGAATCGACCCGTTGGCTGGCGCAGCCACGTCAGGAACGTTCCCGAAAGCACCAGGTATCCGAGCATGATCGCAGGGCCCTGAGCGCCAATCGACGACGTCAACTTGGCAGAGTAGATCGCAATGTCGAGCACAGGCTTCGACAAGTTCGAGTAGAGGTCGGCAACTGAGTTGGAGAAGCGCTCGACATCGACCGTAAGAAGCTGGTCGGCGTTCGAGATACGGTTATCCAGGTTCGACACCTTGTAGTAGATAAAGCCCTTGAGGTAGTGCTTGTACAGGTGCTTGGTCAAGCGGTTACGGAAGCGCAAGGTGAGTTCCGTATGACCGTACTTGAGCAAGCAGTTGACGCACGAGATCGGCAGCATAAGCACGAAGAAGCGACGCAGGTGGTTCGCGAAGTCCTTCTGCGAACGAGAGATACTATTGGGCAGAGAAAAGAAGCGGATTGTTATCAGTGATACAGTCAGCAACTCGGTTTGGCGCACATAGAGTATCAAATAACTCACATCGCTCGTTCGATTGACGTGACAATCTGCAAAACCAGGATGTCGAACGACGTACGCGCAGCGAGCAGCGCAGCAACCATGGCAGCAAAAGCAACTTCAGCTGTGAACGGCCCCGGCACAATCACCTTAAACAGCTTGAGGAAGCGCTGGTAGAATTCCTATTAAGTTTCACAAACGTCGAGTCATGCATGGCACGTCAATAAATACACCAGTCGCAAGTACAGACACTGACCCACGTTGTGGACAATGATCACTCACCTTGTTCACCGCCACTTTCTGCTTGCTACCCTGCTTTTTGGTCATGAACTGCGAGTCCTGGCGGAACGCTGCGTTCGCAGCGCGCTGTCCGTGGTTGCGAATAGCGACCGCGATCGCAACCTATCCCATTTAATGCAAGAAGAGATCCACAATAAGCACACCATTCGATCAATGTAACCTGCCCTCCTATGTCGCTCATATTGTAGCATAGATAACAACATGAGGCACGCACCAGTCCGGTGATGGACACGGCGCCCGAGGCCGCGCGCGACTTGGACATGACGGTCATGACTTCTTCCTTCGTGCGCAGAATGGCGCTCTTTCGGTTGTGTTGCAAGCGGGCGGGTGGGGGCGGGCGACCTAGAGAAACCAGAGGAAAGAGGGAAACCTGACGAGGCTGTTTCGCAATTCAATTCAAGGATGAATTGCTTGGAACAGGTTTCGATTGAGTATGCAAGTATGCTATTTGGTAGGCTTTTTTAGCTCCTTTGCATATATTTTCAACATAGTTTGCTAAACAACATATCTTTTTGTAGATATATTATATTGTAATTTGTACTATTTAACTGTTCAAAGTTTTGCTTTTTATTAAGGAATATCAAATGATCACACAAATATAAAGTGTGTAAGGTTTTGGTACACTGTACTGTTTTCCGTTCTTGGCCAAAAGTTGAAGTTCTCGTCTGTCTGTTGACGTATGCGGTCGTGACGCTGGGAGTGTTTGTATGGCGTCTCGCGACGCGACGCTTGTGAAGGGAATAACGCTGAGCATGATGGTGCGGGCGGCGGGTAACGGATAAGGAGACGAAGAGGAATATGGACGACGCGGAAAGGACCGCAGTGATCGGTCTGCAGCAGTCAACACCAACACCAATGATGCATCTCGGGTGAACCTGGCGGAATCGATTACGAGTGCTGATGTCGTCACGACGCGAATGCAAGTTTGGAGCTCCTCACAAGCAGCCTCGAGATGAGCAACCTCATGTGCGGCCATCGACGGCAATGAGGTGAACCGGCTGAGAGAGGAGACTCAGTCGAATGGAAGAGTGACAGGCAGAGCTGTAAGCAGAACATCTCGTCGACAACAAGGTGACAAGCCTACGGTTCGAGGTGCACGTACAGTGTCGAAGCGAAAGCATGCAGCTTCTTGGTCACCGAGCAATAACAAACGGACTTACAAGGCCGAGGATATCAGACTTCCAGCTTCACACTGATGTGCCGGTCAACAGTTGCCGCAACGGCGTTTCCGGTGCCAGCGTAAGAAACGTCGTCACGGCAGTCTTGAGGCTGGTTTATGTTCCAGTCATCGTCTCGCACGTTGGGCCAGAACTCTACGATTCCCACAAGTAAACCGAAGGATGAGGTGCATCTTTGATACGATACTCGAGTGCCGTTGACGCCAGCAAACGAAGAACTTCGAAGCCAGGGTTGGTTCAGCATTGCAGCTTCAGTCAACCAATACGTAAGTGGTGAACAATGAAGTGTGTGTTCCTAGGATGATATTACTGGTTTACATTTGTTACTGTCCTCTGTTCAACAATGGGACGAATCAAACCCAAACGATCGGCGATATCACACGCCTCGATGATGTCGTGCGAGGACCACTCGCTGGTTCCCCAGTAGAATGCCCAGCCCTGTTCAATCACAAAGTTCATCGCGCGGACGGTCTCCTCAATCGG